>QEPC01001533.1:803989-830332 GCA_003113815.1 Sphenodon punctatus
CCCCCCCCCCCCCATCTCTCTACCCCCTGACCCTCCTCTGCCACTGGAGGGTCTCCCACCCCTCTTAGCCTCTCTCCTCCCCTCTCACTGAGGGAGAAAGCCCTATCCCTCCCACTCCCTTCCCTTCTCCCCCAGCCTCCCTCTGCCACAGAGGGGCATCCCAAACACTACACACACACCCTTTCCCTACACACTGCAATATTTCCCCTATCTTCCCAAGCCTATATCTCCCCACCTGGAGATAGTTAGACTGGTCAGCAGAAGTAGGGGGAAACTGAAATGTTTGTTGGAAAGCACTGATTGGATAAAGGAGAGTTTTTGTCTTGTTTAGTTGAGATTTAGCTGAAATTATAATAAAATGACAAGTTTCATGCATAGTTATAGGGCTTCCATAAATGACATTTTGGTAACGATGTGGCCTATAAAAATGTCCTAAAATTGAAGGCTAGCTGCGTAGCTCATCACCCCCCAGGACCCTGTCCTGAGTGCCGCTTTGACATTCAGCACAGGGTCTTTGATTTTTTGTCAGAAGACGACTAGCTGGACTACTTCAGAGAAACTGGCCATTCTTCTGAGGAGGTTCACCTTAGTTTAGAATACTTTTATTTAGGATTAAAAGGTGTCTTATACAGTATTACATTTTAGTATATTTTTCTAAATAATTACAGGTACTAACGTAATCATTTAATGCACTACTAGGTTTTTTTTTCCTCTCTTCTATTCCTTTGTGCATCCATCCCATTTGTTTTTTGCTCCAAATATTTTTTTATTACCTAACTGTTTGTATTATCAAAATAATCCTTTTTAGTAAAATTCATTTCTTTTAAAACTTCTGACCCTGTTTTGATTTTCTGTGTGGAGAAGGGTTAAGGGAACAACAGTTGGTTGAACCTAGGGTGGGAATTTTCCTCATAGAAATTACTACACTGTAATACAGATGGAATATTTATTGTTGGATTCAACATCGACTAGACAAATTAGAACAATACTTCATTTTCACATTCCTGTGAAAGGAGGCCAATTATGATAATAAGATAAAGACGCATTCAGCATTGGTCTCTGTGAATTGTGATACAACAGTTGTCACTGTAGCACATTGGCCATTTTTACATGGCATCACCAGGTGGGGACTGCATGGGCACGCCGGTGCGTGTGCAGTGGGTGGGTCATGGACACGGCCGCATACGCATCCCCACTCACCCCCTACTCATTCCCACGCACAGAGCAACCTCCATTTTCCCTGGTTGCTCTGTGCATGGGGATGAGTGGGGATGCACGTTAGATGGGAGCACGCACTCACTCCAGCACCGCAGCATCCTTCACACAGATCACACCCACTCATGAACACGCATATTTCTGCATATTCATGAGTGGGTGCATCTCATGTAAAAAAAGGCCATTGTCAGTGAGGAAGGTTTCATAATGTAGGCTAAGGCACAATTCCAGAGGCCTCAGCAATGTAGGAGACTTTTGTCCAGCTATCAATTTAATCACTGGATGTTGTGAATCTTATCTGGCTCTGAAAAACAACTTCTCTCATCATTTGAATCCCAATTAACCAAAAACATCATCCCAATTAAGCAGTGCAAATGGTACCAACGAAAAACAATCTTTCTTCAATGTTCTTGCTTTCTAAAGTGTGATGGTCACCCTTAACAGGATCTTAAGAACATAAGAAGTGCCATACTGGGTCAAACCAATGGTCCATCTAACCCAGCATCCTGTCTCCGACAGTGGCCAGTCACAGTAGCTTGGGAAAAGCACCCAACAGGTCACAATGGGGGATCCATTCCCTGTTGTTTTCCCCCAGCTCCTGTCATCTTCCCCGATCCTGTCTGGCTAATAGCTGCTAATGAATCAATCTTCCAGAAACTTGTCCAAACCTCTTTTAAACTCAGCTATAGTACTGGCCCTTACCACAGCCTCTGGCAGTAGATTCCACAACCCAATTATACTCTGAGTGAAAAAATATTTTCTTTTATTTGTTTTAAACTTGCATGAGTTTCATGGAGTGTCCCCTAGTTCTAGTACTAGCTGAGAGGGTAAATAACTGCTCCTTGTTTATTAGTTCCACACCACTCATGATTTTATAGACCTCTATCATATCTCCTCTCAGTCGTCTCTTCTTCAAGCTGAAGATACCCGACCTACCAAGCTTCTCCTCATACGGGAGCCCTTCCATGCCCTTGATCATTTTTGTTGCCCATCTCTGTACCTTTTCTAGTTCAGCTAGGTCTTTTTTGAGATGTGGTGACCAGAACTGCACACAGCAGTCAAGGTATAGTTGCACCATTGATTTGTATAGAGGCATTATGACATCCTCAGTTTTATTCTCTATCCCCTTCCAAATAATTCCTAACATTCTGTTTGCTTTTTTGACTGCTGCTGTGCACTGCGTGATGGATTTCATTGTATTGTCCACAACCACCCCAGATCCTCTTCCTGAGTGGTAACTCCTAGCTTTGTACCCAGCATTGTGTACACATAGTTTAGATTATTTTCCCCTGCGTGCATCACTTTGCACTTGTCCATATTAAATCTCATTTGCCATTTAGATGCCCAGGCACCCATTGTTGTAAGATCCTGTTGCAGGTCCTCACAGTCTGCCCGTGTTTTAACTACCTTGAATAACTTGGTGTCTGTCATCTGCAGGTTTGATCACCTCACTCTTAACCCCCTTTTCCAAAACATTAATGAATACATTAAACAGCACTGGTCTGAATACAGATCCCTGAGGCACACCACTTTTTACATCTCTCCGTTGTGAAATCTTAATGAAATGGCTTTGACTCTATATGTAAAGACTTGCTTTGGGGAATTAAAGGTGGGACAGTTTTAGTGAGACTTTTCTTCCCAGCAAAAATAAATAAATACTGAATATAAAGACTAGCTGGAAAACACGTTCAAGTAAATATTTTTAATTTGGGTGGAAAATGCTGGTCAATTGAAACATTTCAACAAAAACTGCATTTCCCATGATATTCCACATGTGCTCTGCCTCTGAAATGAGAAATTCAGGTTTGGCTCAGAAACAGCCAAAATGTCATCTTGTGATTTCTAAAAAATCCCAATAAGGGACTAAAGAAATTTCCAAGCTATAAATCCCACTAACAATCAGACCTAAAGAGAATCTCTATGAAGTACATTGAAGCAATGACTATGACATTTGCATATTTCATATCAAATATTTGTCTCGCCAGATACAATATCCATATTGACAAACTCACTAAAAGACAATTGACCTTCTTAAGTAATAGTCTTGCAACATATCACTGTGTAGAAAATAATCATGCTTAATACACCTCCCTAAGCTGAAAGAGGTACTTGCTGTAATAATGTTTACATTTAAATGTTAAAAACCTCAAGTGACTGGATTTTTTTGGCTACACATGTAGTTTTTTGCACTGCTGCCAGCTTTTAAATATTATATATGTTCAGCCTGTAATCTACTTTGTTCATGTACACCCTCTGGAAAATACTGTTATTCAAAGTTTCCTTTAAAATCTTTTGGCAATATAGAAATTGTAGGCTAGGATCATGTGTAGAATCCCTGTTTTTTGTTCTGAGAGTTTTCCTTAAATTCAAACAGTAAGTCTATTCAGTAGCCCTAAATCCACCTGTTGTAACTGTAACAGTGTTATTTACTTTACTGATTTTATTAGGAAACCCGAGGCTTCTTGTACTCTGTAACATCTTTGAAAAGGGGTCTTTGAATTGCAGTACACTGTTTATACTGAGCATTCCAGTAAATCTTTAGGTCACTGGAGCAGTTAGGTTAAAGCTGGGTTTCTCATTTCATTAGCTCTGTGTTTTTTTTAGGTACTGTAATATGCTGCACAAAATATTTCACTAGAGGGGAAAAGTATATATTGACTCAGTGAAACTAATTATATTATAAATTGGAAAGTGTTCAATCCTGACTTGGAATTCAGAATGCGTGGTCTTGTATATAAAAAGTACTACAGATACATACTTCTCAGCAGTATGTCAGTCTGCATATTTCATTAAGTCTCAAGACCATGCTAGGTTGCGTGTTCAATATAACCACAATGTTCAGCCAGGCTTTTAGTGGGGGAGATGGGTAGTAGTTGCGGGGAGGAATATTTTAGCTCCAGCAGTCTGTTGTGTGTTATATATTTTTAAATTGTATTTTATGGTTTTACTGGTGTTATTTGTAAGGTGTGGGATTTCAAAACAAATATTTCAGATTTTGTCCCTCCAAAACTGAGCGTTCTCTCAGAACACTAGTTACAGTATGCTCCTTAAATTATAAGAAAGTGAAGTTTTTAGAAAATTGTTCAGTTTTCCATCTGGTTTGAAACGATATGTGATGTCAAACCAGCAACCTGTTCTTCAGTCTAGCATGGGGTGGACAGAGTTCCCAAAACCCAGAGCCACACGGCCAAGAGACACTAAAGCGAGATATACACAAATGCACACACGCTTATGTGCCTGGACACAAACCAATCCTGCTTTTGATTGACGGAGCTTGTTCTATGCAGTCCTGGCTGCTGAGATTCTTAGGAGCAATTATGGTTCTGCTGTTGGGATATGGGCATAATGAAGCAAGACATAGGGCCATTAAGGCAGTGTCAGGCCCAAGACCAGCCCTGGCCAACAGCAACACTTGAGCTGCCCAAGAGCTGCATGCAGTTTGCCCACCAGTGGTCTAGAAAATCCTTGCAATTCAGCTGCCATAAACGAGTATGTAATCAGTTATCTGTTTCTAACTTCAGATGAAGAAGCAGCTTGGTGATAATGAAGCCGTTACTCAAGAAATAGTTGGTTGTGCCCATGTGGAGAATTATGCTTTGAAAATGTTTCTTTATGCAGATAATGAAGACCGAGCTGGGAGATTTCACAAGTAAGTGAAGAATGAAAAAAAATTGCAAAATTGTCTTTTTGCTTCATTACATAAACCATATCTTTGATGTGGTGGCCCAAGCATCCTTAGACTGTCCTTATTTCTTGACAAGCTTTTGGATGTTTTTCTTTGGTACAGTTTTTCTAGTTCCTCATACAACTGTCATCATATAATGGTTAACATCTCATTGATGGCTTCAAGAGTATAAGGCCTTATTAACAAATTTGAGCCTGATTATTAAGATCCTTATATAGACCTGTAAAGAGAAGAAAGGCTAACACCAGAATTGAACATTGAATATAGCAAAATGTTTCTAACTATACTAGTCTTTAAAATGACACATTGCTAGAGTCACAATAATGTGACTTAATTTACTGGAACTGACAAAAAAGGGCTAATGTTTTTATTTTAGGAAAATGTTAGAATGTCCTACAAATTGTGTTCACAGTGAAAACCTGCTAATCAGTTTTGAAAACTTTTGAAGTCTTCTTACCTAAAAGGGGTGTTGTCAACTTGAATAGGGTCAAAAGTTTAATTTTGAAGTTTTACAAAAGCTAAGGTGAATGTGTACCATCAATAAAGGCAGTTATTTTTAATAATAATATTTTATTTTTATCGCACCTACCATCCACCAATAGTGCTCAAAACGCTTCACAATTTAGACAATTAAAAAAATGTAAAATCCATTTAAAATAGAATTCTATTTTAAAATCGTTTCGAAGGGGATAGTAAAGAGAGAGGAAAAACAGATTAAGGGAAACCAGTAGTAGATCCTAAAAGCATCTGGAGAATAAATAAGTCTTCAGGTTGTTGTTGTTTTTTTGAAGGTGAGGAGGAAGGAGCTGAGATGGACATCTGGAGGAAGCGAGTTCCACACTGGGGGCTTGCTTTTTTAAAACACTTTTCTGGTGGTGGTTGAAACTTAGTAAAATATGAGGCCAATAATTTGAAACAAAATTAAACAAAAGTGAGACAGACTAAATGGTTTCTTATTTTATGCATTTGTTTAAAATACCCAAATTAAATAAAGTTTCTCGTGACTAATAAATAGGAGGGCGGTTTTATGATTTTTCCATTTTTAATGGTGTCAGTAGTAAGAGTGAAGTTTTCAACATGTCATTTTTTTCATAAAGATGAATCACAATATGTAGAATTCTTAATTCTGCCCTACACCCGCATGCCAGCTGGCTCATAACTCAGTTCAGCATGTAGCTATAATTTTCTAAAATGGTGCCTTAAAACCATTTGTGTAAGATTTCCCATTTCATACTCATTTTGAAAAGAAAATAATATAAATCTGTCTTCATAACAAATTAAAATGAACCAGTAAATTCATACAATATATGTAGGTATCTTGGTGGAAAGAGTGGGGGAAAGAATATTTGTACAAAACCTTTTCCTGAGCAAAACTTTTCATGCACCTTCCCATCAGCAGTAGAAGCCTGCCTTTTGTTTAGCGAGGAAGCAGCAGCACTCCCTCTCCTGCTTGATACGCAAGTCCTGAGCTTGCATTGTGAGTCAGGAAAGAGTGCTGCCTCTGTGTTGTGTGCAGAGAAGAGAATGCTCCTGGTTCTGTATTGGGATTCAGCAGGGAACCTGAAGCAGACTTCCTGCAGGTTTATTTTAAAGTGGGGTTTTTTTTGTTTTTGTTTTTTAAAAACAACATGAAAAATATTTTCAAGGTTATTTTTCACACCTTTTAACATTTTAAAACATTTGCATATAAGGTATCTTAAGTTTTGTAGAGGCTTTCGAGTCCAAAAAATGCTGATCTTTTAAACTTTATACCAATTATATTCCTCTTAAGAAACTAAAGTTAGTATAATGTTTGCGTCTTGCAGAAACATGATAAAGTCATTTTATACTGCAAGTCTCCTGATGGATGTCTTGACGGTATTTGGGGAGCTCACTGACGAGGTAAGTGTTACGCAGGCATATGATACGTCTTTCCTGTCACAGCACAAAGACACAGTTTTAGTCTGTGAAAGCTCTGCACTGTTTTTCTCACAATGGAATAGATGTCAGTTGGGAACATTACAGGAGGTAGATTTTAGCAGGATGTTCTCTGACTCTTGGCAGGCTTTGGAGAAAACTATTTCCAGTAATTCCTCTTAATCGCAAAATGTAGGTTTTATGTATGATTTATCCTTACTGGGAGAAATGTTAGAACGTCACAAGTCTTCATCATCAGTTAGTAATGATCTCACTTTGGATGCATCTGGATAGGAATATTTCTAGCAGCTAAAACATGGGTCACTATGGCTGATTAGGGAAGGAATGTGAAGTTCAGTCTTCCAACTACTCCGTTTTTTAAAAGCCACACTTCTCATCATTAATATAAATTCTGTTGTATAAATTTTAATTATACTAGACACTTATGGTGTTATAAGTGATGGGCATTTTAATATAAGATCAACAAGTACAGAAGTAGTTTTCAAATGTTTTGCTAATGTTGCAAATTGTCACCTCCATAAGCAAGTTGGCCACCACCAGGACTAATGTCCAGATTGCCAGTTGTAGGCTAATAGCTTAAAGTAATTAAGGTGAATTTAATTATAGCTTTTACAACGTATTTCTTATTTAAACAAAGCTTCTGAATTTGGCTGAAGTGATTATAGTTAAGCATGCCTAATAAAAGTAGAAATGAGAACCATCATAAGGGACTACTTTAAATAAAGATCTCAGCCAGCTATACAGTCACTTACTCTTGCTTACACATGTTCTCCTGGAGGGTTAGTCTGGGGCATGCTGGAGCAGATAAAGTCGAGCCATAACACAGAACATCTTCTTTTTATTTTTTTGGAAAATTAGAGATTTGTCTGGATAGAAAAGTATGCCAGAAATGTTGAAAGCCCTGGACAGTAAAATAAATGTTATGTAAAATTTGCCAAGGCAAATTTCACAGTTCGTCAAAGGCAGACTAGAATGTGTGGAAAAAAATCAAGTAAAACCCATGTTAAGATGTTTTTTCTTCCAACAGCAGAAGAATATTTCAACTTAGACATTTTTTTAAAAGTTAATGTAAAAAATTCTTTGATGTGAAAATGCCAATCAGGAAAATGCTGACCTCCTTTTCAAAACTATTGTATGATGATTTATGGGGGAATCGTAGTTTGTTCTAACTCTCTGTCCCAGAGGGTTTGGTGTAGAAATCTGTGTACTTTAAGCTGTCCAGATAATTTTAAATGTAGTAGTCCACACTTAATAGTGGCCCTGTCCCAATCCTCAGGAGCATGCACTCTCTTGTAACCCTACCCTACTGGGCTCCACACAGCTCCACATCACTTTCACCATACTTCCTTCTTCCCCCTCCCACTAGATGCCTTTTGGAAGGTGGCAGCAGCCCTGAAAGAAGTGCTGCTGTTACTAGTTAAGCTACCCTTCATTGCCAGAGATCAAACCCTCCTCATGCACCCCACTATTTGCCTAGATGGTTTTCTGGTTGCAGAGTTCGGAAAATATTTGGCAGAATACTAAGGCTTTTACTAACTGCTTTATTGGCACTTGAACATTCTCAGGCCTTTCTTCCTCGCATGGGTAGGGGACGGGTGGATTGGAGTGAACAAGTATTTGAGGATTCCAGAAAGCAGAGGGACCCTGGTAGAAAGGAACACCAGGTGACTAATGAAGAAAGTTGTTTTTTAAAGCCTCCACCTTCCTAAACATACATCTTCTGTAACTCTGCTTTCTTTTACCCCGAAGACTCCAAGAGGACTTAGCCATCACAGTTTCCCCTGCTTAAGGAATGGAGAGACAGGAAAATCATAGTCTTGGCCTGCTTCTGGCCTTGGCTGTCTGTCTTTTTGTTGGAGAAGTCAGTCAAGCAGATATCTTTCCTACAACTTTCATTCGCAGTGGTTCCCAAACTTTTTGTGACTAAGTACCCCTTTTCAAATTTCCCAATGAGCCGAGGACCCCCAACAAATTTACATAATTTTGCATAAGACAACCCCTAAATTTGCATACTACAACAGATATGAATGTAAGCATTTGTGAAATTTGACGAAGATTAGCTGGTTTCATACTCTCTTTCGACAGCACCTCATAACATAGAACACACTGTGGACATGGCTCTTCAGCCATATCAGTAGACATGAAACCCATTTTTATGTAGTTTGGGTCATAGCGCCTAACTTTTCTGTGAGCTAGATGCCTCCAAACAATCACTACTTTGATGTTTTCGACTGGTGCTGGGAACTTCATGAATTATTTCTGTCTACCCTTCCTTATCTGGCAAGCTTGCTGCCTGTCCTTCGTGCCCTGTGAGCCTCACTTTCTTTAGCCACCGGTTCATGGTATCAATTCACCAGCCTAAGAGGACAATGCAGAAGAGAAGATCAATCCAACAGCAAGGTTACTACCCTCTAATCAACAGCCATCCCTTCTCCACATTTATTTCACCCCTTCATACCCCAGTATGATTTCTCCCCAGCCATCCCTTCTCCATGTTAATTTCCCCCCTTCATATCCACCCGCCGCCTGGCTCCTTCCCACGCTCCAGCGCCATCGGAGTTTCGAGCCCAGACTAAAACTACTGGAGATTCACAGCAAAAACCCCCCAGCTGCGCCCTCCTCTACTCTGCTGCTGTCGCATGGTGCTGGGAAGGTGGGGGGCGGGCGGGTGATGCTGATGTCCCACAGCCCAGACCAGCAGCCGCAGCAGGTCTGGCTCCAGAAGGATGTGGCTCCTCGCCGCTACAACTTTCTGTGGATTGCTGCTGGCTCCTCCGGTTAAGTAGGGTGGGAGGGAAGCGGTCTCACCCCCGCAAGGCTGCACGCTGCAGCCCCAGGCTCGTTGGGCTGGGCTTGCAGACAGACACCCCTCCCAGGAGCGAGGCAAGCCACACTACAATGTTTGCGCCCACTGCCTGCTTGCAGCCTGCACCTGCTAGTTTTTTAAACTCACTGCTTTGAAGGGATTGCTGAGGGCAGAAGTGCCTTAAACTTCTTCCACTTTTGTCTGGCTGAGCTCAGAGTCTGTGCTATGCCAACACCCAGCCCAGTCACCATGCCGCGTGGCGCAGCAACACAAAACAAAAAATCAAGAAGGACAAAAGAGGAGACTCGTGGACGCATCGCAGACCCCCAGGGGTCCACGGACCACAGTTTGGGAACCAATTCCAATGCCACCTTCAACAAAGGGTCTGCAGACACAGTTGGATTTTGTTGTTGTTGTCCATTTCAAGTTTCAGCACAACGGCTCAAAGAAGGTAGTGGAAGAATTACATCAGTAGTTTTCCCAGGAATTCAGTACTTTAACCCTTGCAGCAGCAGATCTGTGAAAGGAAAAGGGGCCACAGTCAAGCAGCAGAATGGCCTCTAAGCTGCTCTACAGTTTCTCAAAGGCAAATTGATTCGTGGAAGTCTCAGAAACAAGACAGGGCTTACAGAACCAGTGCTGCCCAGATCCCCAAGGCAGTTCCAAACGTCTATGGAAGAGAGGATCAGGCAAAGGAGTTTCAAAAGTACTTTTTCAGAGATCTTTAAAGATCAATTTTCCTGCCTCCTCCTCCTCAAAAGGCACACAACCTCTGTGGAGGAGGTTCCTGTATCCCAGAAGCTGTTCCGTAGGTGCATTTGAAAATTGGTTGTCGTTTCAAATTCGGGCCTTGTGCTGGACACTCAAAACTGCTAAAAACAGTGGCATTCCTAAGCTCTCTGTTTCAAGCCTTCAAAGAAACTACAGAAAAAGGAAGATTTCCTTTGCCACCAGCTATTCAGTGTCCTGTATTAGATGAGTAGCAGACGGCATTATGATAAAAGCAATACCATGATGATGAGGCAATTCAGATGTGCAGGAGGACATTCTTTATAATAGTGCAAGCAATGTGCCTGGCACTGAACAATCATTAATTGCAGAAAGATCCCTGCCCTCTTGGGCTCACAGTCTAGGACAAACAAGGGAGAGGGAAACATAGGGAGAGACAGAGATACATTCATGAAGTTGCAGGTGCACATGCTTAGTTTAGTTACATGAGAGAAAGGTACCCGGAAGGATGGACAGTGGAAGGAGCATTAGTGAGTAGTCTGTGGAGGTGAGGAGCTAGAGAGAGCATGATAGAAGACAGGGTTTTTAAGGAGTGATTTGAATGGAGGGAGCTGTGTGTGCGCTCTGGAAGGGGGTTCCAGGCATAGAGAACAGCATGGGAGAAGGGGCAAAAATGGTTTTGGAAGCAGGAGACTTGAGGGATGGGGCAGAAGAAGAGCAAAGTTTACGGGTGGGAACATAGCATGAAACAAGGGAAGAAAAATAGGGAGGAGCAAGGCCATGAAGATTCTTGAAGGTGAAAGACAAGGAGTTTATCTTGGATGTGAAGGGGAAGGAAGGAAGCAGAGAAGGGGTTGAACATGAAGAATTGACATTACAGACTTGAAGTGGTACACTGGGCCTTCTAACTAATCTAAAATTGGAGCCCCACTCCCCCCCCCCCCAACTCTCATATATGGATGATGAAGACTGGAAGAAGTGTGGGTGAAAGGAGCCCCATGCAGTCATCGTAATGCAAGATATAAGCATTGCCTCTTCATCCTCACAAAAATAGTAAACATTTCATCCAACAGAGAAGCCTGTTGGACTATAAGAATCTTGTGCAAATCTTCAGGTCTAAAGAGAACCAGTGAAGAAAAAATTTATCCTAGAGTATCACAGCAGTAACTATTTTAGAAAGAGTAGTAGCCCTGAAGGACCCTCTCAGTAGATAAATGGAGACTTCTCTGAATGCAACCACCGAAGTCTCGGACCTTGCACCACAGGTTTCAAATTATGGGCACATTCACATGTGCCCAAAAATGTGCTTAGCTTATCTCGCACAGAAATGTAAATGCACATAAAAATTAGCCACCCCCTTTTTCACCACACATTTTCCGTACATATTTCCTTTTAGGTGAATGGTATTATCTGTGCATTTTAGCATTCTCGCATACAAATTAGGCTTGTTTTCTGCCGCCCTCCTGTCCCAGCTCCACTTGCAGCGGCCAGGGTAGAGGAGCTGTTGGAGCGGGCAGGTTCCTACCTCCACACCGCCCCACCATGGCAAGGGAGCTGGGGATGGTGAAGCTGTTGGAAGTAGACTCGCACCTCCACCCCTGCCAGGGAGCCAGGGTAGGGGAACTGTCTGAATGGAATGGCGTCCCAGCGCATATCAGGAGTCTCCCACTCTCACTGTACGTGGGGCTGCCCGAGAAGCTGGTCTGGAGGCTGCAGCTGGTGCAGAATGCCACGGCCCGTCTCCTTACTGGGGTGGGCCGCAGGGAGCACATGACACCTATGCTCCGGGCTCTGCACTGGCTGCCTAGAGAGCATTGGACTAGGTTCAAGATGCTGGTTTTGACCTTTAAAGCCCTTTACGGCCTGGGCCCTGCCTGTCTGCGGGATCGCCTCACTCCCCATGTGCCCGTGCGACCCCTGAGATGGTCCGTGGGCGCCTTTTTGGAGGTTCCCTGAGTGAGACGGGTGGCCACTGATGTGAGATCTTTTTTGGTGTCTGCCCCTTTGCTGTGGAATTCACTCCCGGAGGAGGCTCGGTTGGCCCCCACCCTCCTGTCGTTTCGATGTTTGTGTAAGACCTGGCTGTTCCGCCAGGCCTTTGACGAGAGGGGGGAGGGGGGGCTGAGAGGGAGGGTGTGTTTTTATGACTTGTTTTAAAATGTGTAGATTTATTTTAAATAGTTCTATTGTTGAATAATTTTTTTGTGCATGTTGTTCGCCACCCCAAGGTGCCTTTGGGCAGGAGGGGCAGGATATAAGTTTTGAATTTAAATTTTTTTTTAAAAAAATTGTCCTTTTGTGCAGACATTGCCAAAGCTACAATCCCCAATATCCCAGTCTGTATTTAACCCCCCCTTCCCCCGTGCTGGCAGAAAATAGCTGCCACTGGAATACTGATCCGTCGATCTACATGCATTTTCCCATTCCCATGCAAAAAATTCCTGTGTGTTTAAGACCCATCATTGTAAAAGCAGAATTTGAGCACAAGCATTTTTTTTAAATGAGCATCTCGGCTGAAACACACGCAGCAGAGCAGTCCGATGGACACCAAACGGCGGGGGAAGGGGAGGGGAGCACTTGATTGGTATATGTGTGAATATACCCTATGTGCTATACATCTGAAACAACAGTAGAGAGGTTCAGATTCCAGGCTTACAGACTTTAACAATGGTTTTATGTTGTCTTAAATCAACATCAAGAAATAAATTACCTTCAAAATCAACTTTAGTTTCTGCTCTTTCAGTACCTTTACCTTGACTGAATATTTTCTATAGGGTAGTAAAATGCTTATTATCCATTGTTTATAATCAGTCTGACATTTCCACAAACTAGGCATAGGCATTCTCTTATTAGAAGGAGCTTATGGAAACTGTTGAAAACAGAGATTCGTACTGTTAAATGTATCTATAAATCAAGCTAATTCTGACAGAGAAATAATTTTATTAATAGTTCCTTGTTGCTTCAAAACATCTGCAGACTGGGCAGTGGTTTGTTGCAAAACATGCACAATGTTCTATTGAATAGAATTTGCCTCAGAAAGCAATTTATTATAGCAGCAAGTTGTTTAAATAGCAGAACTAGCACAGACTCGTGTAATAGGAGCTGTTCGCACTGTAACTTCAGTTCTAAACAATGGCTCTTCTAGAGTACTATTTGATCACATTACCCTTTTAAGGTATTTAATTGAAAGGATGGAACTTAGGTTATCCATGGAAACAACATTCAGCGCTAAACAGTAGATATAACCTAATAACAAGCGTATAAATTATCTCGGAGCACAATCATGACCGTTTTCATTCTGTATTTGAGGAAATACTTTTTGACTTTTTTAAAGACAAAAAGCTTTAAATATTCTATGCAAGGTTGGGAAAGTAGAAATAATTTACAAACCGGCTTAGGTCTTGTTTACTTAAAAGGAAATCCATATTGAAAGACTCTGGCCCTTTTTAAATGGATGCCCCCCTCCCCAATGTGGCATCCCCACGTGGCGGATGGGGGGTACATGCGCGTTCCCGCGCTCCAACTACCTCCACTGATTCCCCCACGCACGGAGCAACGGGTGCCAATGATGGATGCTCCGTGAATAGAGGTGGGTGGGTGTCCATGGGACAGGCCGCCCACACACCATCCACCTGCTGCCACCTCAACCCATCCCCACAGACCATGGAGGCACCATTGTCTGTGTGAAAACAGCCACTGTTTCATAACTAGAAATGTTTCCTTTTTTAAATTCTACAAAGAGTTAGAGTTCTGCCCCTTGATCTCTGTGGGACTGCTCTCAATTTAGATGAGCACAACATCACTATGTGAGTCTAAAACAATGAAAAAACAAAATTCAAATAAACTACTTCTGAGATAAATTATCCTTATAAGATGTGTATAAGAAATTGTAAAGGGGGATTTTATTGATTTACTAAAATGTATACCCCGTCCTTCCCCAAAGGGTCAAGGCAACTTGCAGACAATAAACACAACACAGTAAACCTAGTAAATCCCTTTAAAAACGTGTTTTTTTTTTAAATCCTCACCCTAGCCCCTGTCCCCACCTGCCAAATGCTTTGCGAAAGAGAGGTTTTACACTGCCTCCAGAATATGTTCAGGCTCTGACGGATCTCCAGGGGAAGGGAGTTCTTATAATACTGGGGCAGTAACCAAGAATGCGTCTTTGTGAGCCTTTGTCATATGAACACATTTGGTAGGTGGTACCCATAAGAAAGCACTCCCAGCCAACCACAGGAGTCACAGTGGAGGAAAGAGTAAGAGGAAAGGTGGTCTTTCAGATATATGCAGCCCATGCCATTTAGGGCTCTAATGGTCAAAACCAGCACCTGAGTTGTGCCTGGAAGGCTATATAGGAAGCCAGTGCAGACGTAACATACTCATGGCCATTCACACCCAAAAGGAGATCGATCGCCGTGTTTTGCACCAGCTGCAGCTTCTGAACAATCATCAAAGGCAGCACCATGTAGAGTGCATTGCAGTAATCTTGCTTTTGAAGTAATGAAAGCATGGATGATTGTGGCCAGATCTGAATTGGAAAGAAAGGGCCTCTGCCTCCTACCCAGATGGAGGATTGGAAGTGCTGTCTGAGATCCTAATTATTGTTTGGCATGCTATTCATATTAAAGTGCATATGGTTCTTATTTCTAGTTTTGTAGGAAAAAAATTTCAGTTTTTTAATGTTTTTACTCCAACCCGTTAATGACCTGTTATGGATAAAACATAATTCAGATGGTGTTTTAACATGTGAAAACTATTTTCTCCTTTATCCTTAGGCATTGTACATATCCTCTTAGCCCTTCCTCTTAACTAGCAGTTGTAAAATATTTCTTCTGACAAAAAATAGCTGTGGTGTTGGAAGCTTAGGCAGTTGAATGTTGTTCACCTTTTTTCTTTTGTTCTTTAGTTAAATGACTTTCCGTTCATTGTGTATAAGATTGTTGTTGGGGGTTTTTTTTCTCAAGGAGATAGTGTAAAGGTAATGTACAAAATTAATAAATGGTTATGAACCCAAAAATTCAATTAAGAAACCTCTTTTGGTACAATCAGCTAAATCCAGAATCCTACACATCAAAGCCTGTGAAAAGATTAGTTTTGCACTGTTCAAAGGCCAACAAATTCTTCTTGTTTTTCTGCTGTTGTCATTTGTATAGTGACAGCAGTGTACCTCTTGCTGTACAATCAGTAGTTAGCCTCATGCCTGGAATCCCTCCCTAAATACATTCGTTCTGTTCCTTCCCTCCCAACTTTCAAATCCCTCCTGAAAACCCACCTCTTCCAATCAGGCCTTTCCTAGCTTGTCATGCATGAAACTGCATCCCTTTTCCCTCTTGCTCAGAATCTAGTTCCCTGTAACTAAGTGAAGCATGTGAGCCTGCAATTTCTCAAACTCATGAATGTAGTCTTGTCTCTCCCAATGTTCACCACTCCCTTGGCTCTTAGATTGTAAGCTCCTTAGGGGTAGGGACCTGTCAATAAATATTTATTGTACAGTGCCAGGTACATTGCTGGTGCTATATAAATAATAATAATAATTAATAATAGATGAGGGCGAGACAAGGAAGAGACTAATATCAGGAGAGACGAGTACATTCCTGAGGCTAAGAAACTGCAGGTGCATGTGCTTCACTTAGTTACAGGGAACATTCTGAGTGAGGGGAAAGAGGATGCAATTTCAGTCTTGACAGAGTAGGGAAGAGAAGAGCACCCAGAACAGAACCTTGGGGGAAACTCCCACAGAGAGGGGGAGCAACATAGAGGAGGTACCAGAAAGAAAATCATTGAAGAAGTTGTTTGAGAGATTATAAGAGAACCAGTCGAGAACAGAGTCCCAGAAGCCAAGAGAGCATAGTGAATCCAGGAGGAGGCCAAGGTTGACAGTATCAAAGAGAGCAGAGAGATCGAGGAGGACAAGAATGAAGATGGGGCCCTTAGATTTAGCTAACGGGGATGTTTTGGGAATCCCCCTCCATAACCTTTTGGGGATCAAGCCTGCTGCAGATCAGTTGGGCTTACTTCCTATCGATGGTATAACTCAACAACCGGTGGATATTTGTCCCCTTGCCCGCATTGTATCTAGTCAGTCTGATGCATGCTCTCAGCCTTTGACACAGGTATCCTCCTTTCCCAAGAGCCCTAAATCTCAAGCTGTTAAAGCCAACTCTGATTCAGCTGCTCAGGGCGTGGATTGACTGGCTAATAGTAGATCTGACCACTTAAGAATAATACGTTGGAATGTTTTGGGCTGGAACCAACGAATGTCAGATCCGACTTTATCCATTTACTTGAGAATTATGATATCTTCCTTCTTCAAGAAACTTGGATGGAGGTCCAACCATATCAGCAAGGTTTTGATGTATGCCATTTGAAGAGGGAGATTGAGTGTGGGACTGGCTCTATTGGTACTGCAGTCTAACCAAGCTAAGATTAGGTTTCTCGAGTCTTATAGGTCTTATTTTGCTTTATGGCATTGTTTTCTTCAGCAGGGTACTGAGCTTTTATTTGCAAATATCTACATACCACTTTGTGTGTCTATTTACTACTCCGAGGATATTTGGCCTTTTGTTACCAGGGCAATTTGCTTCCACAGGAAGCTGGACCCCGCATTGTAAGGCCGCCTTGTTCCAGGCCCGGACCTCCTCTAAGGCATTGCTGAGATTCTACTTTTCACGGGGAGGGAAACTGGTGGGCCCTGCCCTTTGCCTTTTTAAGGCAAAAGTAATTCCCCAGCTCCTGTATGCGGTTCCAGTATGGGGTAGAAACATGTTAGTTAGGCTAGAAACACCACAGAATAACTTTCTACGAGTGATACTAGGGCTCCCAAGAGGTGCCCCTCAAGTGATACTAAGAGCGGAGCTAGCCATGCGGTCCATTTGTATACAGGCGACTATGGCACTCCTTAAATATTGGCTTAGGGTAGTGATGTTACGGTTTAACCCACGATCCCTTCTTGCAGTAATCATCAGGGACAGGTCGGTGCTCAAATGGGTACAAAATATTGAGCAAATTTACTCTAAATTGGGGCTGGCTAAAGAGGATTTAAGTCTCTTGGGATATATGCAGATAATAGCAAAAATAAAACAAAGAATGCTTGATCAAGAGCAGCAAATAGAGTTAGCAGCTTTATCTGCTCAAAGGATAGCACCGGACTATCATCTGTTACACCCTAAGGGCTTCCTCCCTGAGTATCTCCTTTGGGCTAATGATAAACAACGAAGAGTGTTATCGCTACTGAGATGTAATCTTTTCCCCTCAGCCATAGTGGAGGGCAGATATTATAAAATTCCAAAAATCTTGAGGGTCTGCAAGAGATGCGATGGGGCGGTACCTGACTCAATGATTCATATCTTAATGTATTGCCCAGCCCTTAAGGAACCGAGAGAGGACCTCTTGAAGATTAGAGGAGATTTGGAACCAAGGTGCTGGGTGGAGGAAGAGTGGTTGAAATTCCTCCTGAATGGGAATGATTTGTGTAGGGCAAGTGTGGTGGCAAACTTCGGGATTAGGGTTTTGGCGGAAAATTACTAGGGGAATAGGGAGGGTTGCCCCTAAAAGATGGGACTGCCTCTGGTACAGATTGATCTCTTGACCAGCCTGGGCTTTGGGTGTTTACTTTTTCTGTTTTAATGATTGGGGATCCCCGCCCGTACAGCCCCGGTGTCTGGCGGGGTACCTTGATGTGTTAAGGAGTTAATGAGTCAAATAATTATTTTATTTTGTATTTGAAGCAAGACGGACTGTAAGCCTTGGTTTGTAGCTGATGCTAAAACTCTGTATTGCACTGTTGTTTATATTTTATGTTATGTTACTATTGGCTATGGCGAAAGCTGGCCGATGAATAAATATTATATTGATTGACTGATACCAGGGCAATCCAGGAAGCCTCTTCTAAATTTCCGAGAGCTGTTTTAATTATTGGGGGTGATATGAATACCCGTACGGGGAACCCTAAAGTTAATTTGGAGAACTTAGACCCCAATGAAGTATTACTTCCCCCCTTTAATAATATACGTAGATCTAAGGACATGGTAAAAGACCCCAGGGCTCACAGGTTGTCTCAACTCCTGAGCGATCTTTATTTAGTTGTATTGAATGGTGTGCTCCCAGGAGACCTGGATGGCCATTTTACTTTTCACTCTGTCAGGCTCTAGTGTCATTAATTATTTCCTAATCCCTTCTAGTTTCTTACTTAAAGCCTTGGAATTGAAGGTTCTTACTGTTGTAGAAACAGATCATTTTCCACTAGCCCTCTTAATTGGCCTTTCCCGCCTTCAAACATGAGGGGTATATCCATTACTAATAAGCAGGCCCAGCTGGATGCTCCAGCATGTCTTGTCCGAGCTAAGTGGGCTCCAGACCTGGAGGAATCCTTCTTTTTGTTTATTTGTCGTCCACTCCCCCACCGACCCCAGTTTTGGATTTATGTAAGCAAATCCAGGAAATGAACCCAGATTCAGTTTTAATATTTGAAAAATTGATAGAGATGGTTATTCCTTTGTTGACCACCAGGAAGACTCATAGGCCTGGGGTCCCGTGCCTTCCTGGTTGGTTTGACTCTGATTGTGCTAGAGCTAGGCGAACTCTTAGGAGGTTAACAAGGAGAATGAGGGGCTTTCCCTCAGGAAGAAATAGGACTTATATGGTAAAAAGTAGGAATTCTTATAGACGCCTCTTAAAAGGAAAGAAGCAAGCATATCAATTAAATAAGTGGCATCAATTACAGCAAGCTGCCATACTAAAGAACTCTAGGCAGTTCTGGACACTTATAGCCGGGCCCAAGATTGATGGTTCTTGTGTGCAAAATAGCTCGCTTTCTTTAAGCGAGTGGCAGATGCACTTTGAGCATTTGTTTTCTAAACCCACCACTTTGTCAAGAGGAATTGAACTCTCTCCAATCAATAGTTTCCAAGACTGGCCACCAGTTACCCCTGCAGAGTTGATTGATCTTATATTACAACTAAAGAGTGGCAAGGCCCCAGGGATCGATTTTATTCCCCCGGAACTACTGAACTATGAGGCTTCTTGGTGGGCCTCTCTACTGGCCCCTTTATTTACAGTAATTAATTCAAAGGTAATTGATCCAAAAACAATGGCTAAAAGCCTAGTGGTTCTGCTCTATAAGAAGGGGGACCCTAATGACCCCTCTAACTACAGGCCCATTTGTCTGTTGTAGGGAAACTTTACGCGAAGTACCTTCTTGGTAAGCTCCAGAACTGGCTCAATGATAATAGTGTTATCTTCCCAGAGCAAACTGGTTTTAGAGCAGGGCAGTCTACACAGGATCATGCACATGTCCTTAGACATTTAATAGCTAAATATGCCCTAGCTCAGACAAAAGGATTTCTGTTTTGTTGTTTTGTCGACCTGAAGGCCGCATTTGACACTATTAATAGAGAACGTCTGTGGTTAAAATTAAGTAGATCTTCTATAGACCGCCATCTCCTTTTCCTATGAATTAAGTTACACCATGATAATGCCATTCAGGTTCGTCCCGCTCTGGACCAACCCCTTACTGATATATCTCTGGACAGGGGTGTGTGCCAGGGCTGTAAAGCATGTATGATGCGTTGCCTGAAGAACACCTTTTGTATCGCCTGTTTGATGGTCGCGATACGCCTTGTTCCCGTGCAGTGGCAGCATTTTGTGCTAACCTAATATAATTTTTTATAAGCAGCGCTGTGAATTTACTTCTACCCTCTAATTTGTACTTTAAGATTTGAGCTGATCGGGGTATTGTCTGTAATTGTATGTTTATAATGCCCAAGGCTTATGTAGCCTAGATTTATATAATTTGGACTTCTACATTCTAGACTTGTATACTTTGATTTTAAATTGTTTTGATATGATAATATCTTTATGTTTATGCTTGTTATAGCCTATGGCTGACAATAAATATTTTATCTATCCTAAAAAAAATAAAAAAATTTTTTGCTAAGAGAAGGTCATAGGTGGTTTTAACGAGGGTAGACTGTCGAGTGGAGTGGGTGGAAGCTGGATTGAAGAGGGTCAAGGGAGGAATTTGAAAAGAGGAAATCAAGATAGCATGTGTAGACAGCCTACTCTAGGAGCTTGGAAGCAAGTTCTGTTAGGAGCTTTTCACACACCAAAAATTTAAACAGGTAAAACCTGCAGAAATAGTGATAAGGTGCCATGTGGAATTCAGCACAGATTTTATGTCACACCATTGCAGTCCATGAAAGAGGATCCCCAGGAAATCTTTCTTCGATCATTGGAGATTTACTGCTTGATAGAATAGACACATGTCACAAACAAATATGATAATTTGTCATAGATTTTCAGTAGGATTTTTGGTGGGCTTTACCATTTGAAATTGATGATTTAATACTTTTTGGTGAGTCCTGGAATCAAGAGCTAGTCCTTACTAAGGATGTTGTATCGTTGGATCTCTGGCAATTAACTATGGGAAGTGTTACCTGATCTACCCAAGCTGACTTTCATTTGTCATGAAGGTACAGTGGCTAGTGCTGGACTACTATCACTGTTTGTTTTTGTTTATTTCCCATTTTTGCCCTACCCTTCCCAAATAGGCTCAGAGTGGCTTACATATAAACAGCTGAGAAAGCCCCTAACCCACCCCCCACCAAACTTTTTCCTAACTCCTCCACCCAACCCCATCCCTGCCTTCCAAACGCCTGGCCAAAGAAAAAGATTTTGCATCTCTTCCAGAAGATAAGCAGACTCTGGCTTAGGTGGACCTCTGAGGGGAGGGAGATATGTAATGGTGGGGCAGCCATCAAGAACATCTTTTGAGTGCCCTTGTAGTAAAAACTTCATGGGCAGATGATGCCCATAAGCAGGCAGTCTGTCGACCTCAGAGGCCATGACAGAACATAAGGGAAGCGGTGGGCTTTCAGATACCTGGGGCTCAAGCCATCTGGGTTAAAACGAGCACCTTGAATTGTGCCCGGAAAGCTATTGGCAGCCAGTGCAGACTCTGGAACACTGGTGTAATGTGTTCCCAGTGACCAGCAACCCAACAGAAGGCAGACTGCTGTGTTCTGCACCAGCTGCAGCTTCCAAACAGTCATTATTATTATTATTATTATTATTATTATTATTAACAAACATTTATATAGCGCCAGCAGTGTACCTGGCACTTTACAAAGTAATAAAATAGACACGGTCCCTGCCCCTAGGGCTTACAATCTGAGAGACAGGAGCTGGGGGAGAGACTTAGGAAGGGGAACAGAGGGAGAGACAAGGGGTCTAACATTCATGAAGATGCGAGGTCTCAAGTGCACGTACTTGGCTTGGTTACGATGAGAATGACAGCAGGCAGGTCCATGTTGCAAGGATAAGGGTAAACCGATCGTAGGTATAGGAATAGTGGCTCAGCAGGATAAAGAGTCAGACAGAGCAGAGCGAAAGAGGTGAGTTTTAAGGAGAGATTTGAAGGTATGAAGGGAGGGGGCAAGGCGGATGTGGACAGGGAGGGAGTTCCAGGCATGGGGGGCAGCAAGTGAGAAGGGACGAAGGCGCTTAGGGGAGCAGGGAAGGCGTGGAAGGGTGAGAGAAGGGACAGAGGAGGAGCGAAGTGCACGGGCTGGAGTATGGAGGGCGATAAGTGCAGAGAGGTAGGGGGGAGCAAGGTTGTGAAGAGCTTTATAGGTGAAGACTAGGAGCTTGTGCAGGATTCGTTCAGGAAGGGGAAGCCAGTGAAGCGAAGAGAGGAGGGGCTGCACATGGTCGAAGCGACTGGCGAGGTAGATGACCCTGGCAGCAGAGTTTTGGACAGAGATGAGGGGAGAAAGGTGAGACCGGGGAAGGCCAGTGAGAAGGAGGTTACAGTAATCGAGGCGAGAGATGACCAGAGCATGAACAAGAGTTTTGGCAGACGAGACAGAGAGAAAAGGGCGAATCTTAGCAATGTTATGGAGGGAGAAGCGACAGGATTTAGCAACAGAGTCAATGTAGGGTTTAAAAGAAAGGGGTGAGTCAAAGATGAAGCCTTCACATAAAGCGTGTATTGCTGTAGTCTGGCCTTGAGGTTATGAATGCATAGACAATGGTGGCCAGATCGGAATCTGATTTTTTTATATTAAAAAAGGTTGCACTCTTCTCACCAGATGAAGTCAGTGAAAAGCACTCGTGGCCAGCACCACAACCTGGTGCTCCAAGAGCTCCCCAAGGTTGTGAAGCTGAGTGACCTAGGAAGGCCGGACTCCATCAATGACAGGGGTTCCTATATCCAGGTCACAAGACTGGCCAACCATCATCACCTCATAATCTTTGATGCCTGCTCCAAAACTGGGATCCCAAGTAGCAGACCACAAGATAAAATTAAAAGAACCACCTAATTCTTCCTTTATTTCATTGGAAGAATCTAAACTCATCTCCCCTTTTGTCTCCCCGCCTGCCCAATAATAGCTTAATCATCAGCCATCTTCGATTTGAAGGTAGCTGGCAGAATGATCTCTCTCCACATTTGTCTTTCCATTGTCAATCTTGTTGCATAATTAACCATTTCTAGTTTAGCCCATTGAAATAGATAACCTTTCACTAACAGAATCCATTTAGCCTATTCTAAGCATAGCATAGGTAATATATAGTTGATATAACTAACTTATAAATAACTCTTGGTAAGTAATAATGAACAATGCATTTTTAGGGGAGGTGCAGTCAAATAGCCATAATTTTCATTTTGCTTACGTTTACAGTTGCAAAAGGCGCCTAAAATCTACCTGCTGTAAATCAGGGGTGATTTCAGAAGTCACTCGTTCCAATTCACCACAGTGAATCCCACCCCGGTGTGAACAGATTCACCGCGGGCTGTGGTGACACGTGAGGCCCCAACAGAAGTGACAGGATCGTGACCACTGCCCAGGGGCAATCAGAGAGAACATGGGCCGTGGGAACACAACAGACATGCAGTGGAGATGTGGACTGCAGTTCAAGCCCCAGAGTGCACCGCGGCTAGGGTCAATTCCTTCCACTGTGGCTGCAGGTTTCCGTTCAGAAGTTACTTTTCATTCACCCCTGCCGTGGTGACCATTCACCACACTTCTGGTCCTCCTCCTACCCCGACCTCACGAAGCGTAGTTAGCTTCACCCCGGGCCGCATTTGACTGTGGTGATTTGGATGCGAGCAAACAGACATGCACGGCGCTTTCACCACCCCCCGCATTTGACTGAGGTTGACTGTGGTGGGCATTCACCACATCACTTCTGAAATCACCCCAGGTCTCAACTAGGGCTGAAAATCGTCCTCACAATTCTCAAAAAGATTTTCGAGACTGGGTCAAGGATCTGCTAATTCATGACCCGTTATCACGAGATTCTCATGTGGCCGAAAACCAGCTCTGTGCATGCGCAAAATGGTTGCTGCAGCCATTCTGTGCATGTGCAGCCCCTGGTGGCTATTTTGCACATGTGCAGAGTATTTTTAGGATTTCGAGAATCTTGTGAGATTCTCAAGAAACCTCAAAAAAAGCTATGCACAAAATGGCCGCGGTGGCCATTTTGCACATGCACAGAGCATTTTTTGAGGTTTAGAATCCTTACAAGAACATGTGAGATCTTGCCAGGGTTGTGAGAATCTCTCACGTTCTCACAAGAATGGAAATCCATTCTTGTTTCATCCTTACTCTGAACGCCACTGAATTCTGTTGAGTAGCACCAATTTATACCAAAGATTGAAATTGGCTGTTACACATAACGAGATTTGTCTTCTCAAGTTTGTATTGTATTTTTGTTTCTGTGAAAATATCAGTTTCTGAGCTGCTGTGAATGTGATAAGTGAGAGTACTCGTCCTCTCTCAAGATCTTCTTGATCGCATTTTTGCAGGTACTGAACTCGTGTGTAATATATAAAATCAATAGACAAAGACTTTAATTTATCTTATTCACTCCATCATCCATTTCTGTGAAAACAGGAATCCGAAGGCCAAATGAGAGGCTCTTCTGGCAGTTCCTGTTTCCCAGAAACAGAAGACTGGCAAAAGTAAGGTAAGGGTTTTAAAATATTGACATTGCCTTACCTTATTTTTCAGTTCCAAGCTGTTTCCATGGAAATGGAAAGGCATCCAGCAACTAAACTTTGACGTGTCACTATCACTTCTCAGTGGGCATCCATCTAAAAGCACCCACTTGTTTAAAAACAAAAAACAAAAAAAACTATTTTTTTCGCAAAGCAGTCTGACTTTCTTTGATATTAGTCTTAACATGCCACTCTAATTTGTGTGTTTGGCATTTTTGTCACTGATCTTTTAACACGGGATAGCCATGTTAATTTTCTCATGTTTTCATGGTTACATATAGATCTAATTCTAATTTGTTTTATTGGACATTAGCTTTCGCCATAGTCCTTTGTTAGCATTGAATTCAATTATGGTAACATCAGCTGTACACATACATATCTAAACAATCGAATAAAAACATTCCTATGAATACTGCTTAATATATATATGAAATACCAAAACCCATTCCTTACTAATACATCCAATACAGAATAATGTAAATCCTTATCAATAAATAACTAAAACAGTAACAGTAACCTTCTTCTAGATGCCAATCTAACAAATAATTCAATAGCCAAAGTGGCTTCCTTGCCAACCATCATTAACAGCAACAGTAACCTTCTGTGGCCTCGTCTTTAACAGTCTAGGGTACAAGGGAAAAGAACTTAATCTGGGCAGAGGAACAATTATCCATCCAAAGTTTAGCCCAGTACCGACTGCACCCCGCATTAAGTTAGAAAAATTAATTGCCAGCTATCTCACCCTGCCTTGTTTTAATAAAGTCTCTTCTTCTAGTTGCCAATCTAACGAATAAAGCAATAGCCAAAATGGCATCCTTGCCAACCATCATTAATAGAGCCTCATAGCCTCCTCCCTGATTGGCATCGCTGCTGTCAGATAACAATGGGTCCAACCAGAGCTTTCTTAAAGCAGTAAGCTGTGGGCAACGTAGCAAGAAATGCTCAGTAGTATCCAACTCTTTCAGGCTGCACCAACAATAGCGTTGATCATATGGAATATGCTGATACCTGCCCTCCGTAATTACTGATTTGACCAGCGTTTGTACCGGGAAGACCAGTGGATCTGCAGAAGATAACTTTTTATTCACGTATCTGCAAGCGCCCTTCAGTTATGACTAATGAAATTTATCTGTATATAGGGCATGACTACAGCGGGGTTGCCCATGAGTGGGAGGACTCGGGTCAGGTGGCCCATCATCTTTAATTTTTTTGGGGGAAAGGTGGTTCAAGCCGACCTGATTGATAATATTGCTTGGCTCCCTAAGGCTAATCGCTTGTACAGATTACGAGTGCGTTTTGTTTCCCATACTTGGGTACTTGATTTATTTAGGGTCAGGAAATATCTGCTACGCAGAGGTATTTCCATTGACAGGGTTTGGAGGCATGATGAGGAAGAACATGGGCCAAATTATAGGTGCACTAAGGGAGAGGCCCCTCTCTCATCCCCTAATATGGTTCCCTTGGGCCCGTCTACCCGGGGCCTTTTAGGAATCTCTCGATCTATAGGAACAGACGGGATGGTAAAATCCCATAAAGGGGGGTTACACACAGCGGTAGATAATGGCAGTGTTTTAGTCGACCTGGGGCCTATAGACCAATCCTTGGCACAGTCAATGGAAATACAGTCCCAGGCCGGTGCCTCAGTCTCTGTTTCTTTAGGTTCGGTACCTGCCGATTTGACTAGGACCATACAGAACCCCAGAGGACCGGTCTCCCTGACTGTGCCTCAGGATTCACCTTCGGTCACAGCTGGGATTACAGTAGACAAACTTGCCCAGAAGGTGGGGTTCTTTCTGATAAGAGGGGTTGTGTTGGAGGAACCCCCAGGACCGGCCCCAGAGTTTGTGAGGCCATGTGCGAAGTCTTGGTGTGGGGCCTAATTTGCATAATTAGGCACCACCTAATTATGCAAATGTATACATTTACATAAAACTTACTCCCTCTGGACAGGAAGGATTCCCATTCTCCACCTCTCCGAGCAACCATGGAGAAGCA
>QEPC01001533.1:842877-867144 GCA_003113815.1 Sphenodon punctatus
GGAGTTGGAGAGAGACACATTAAAGGAGCGGTCAGAGAGGTAGGAGGAGAACCAGTTATGCACAGAACCACAAAAGCCAAGGGAGTGAAGGGAATCCAGCAAGAGTGAGTGGTCAGCAGTATCGAAGGCAGCAGAGAGATCAAGGAGGACAAGAATAGAATCATAAGACCTTAACGTGGAAGGTTTTTGATCACTAGCTAACACCATAGAAATTTTATAGTCAATTGAGTTAGGCTTTGTATGCGAAATGCATACAAGTTTAAGTGCCTCATGTTGGGGTGAAGTATTTGACCCCCGTGCATGGACAAGATGTCCTTGGGAAAAGGTAGAGGGAGTGCCACCTCGGCAAGCTGAAGCAGCTCCGTATACCAAATCTGGCAGGGCCAACTCGGGCAGATTAGGATGAGATTGGCCCCCTCTTTCCGTATTTTGTTTAAAGCCTTGGGGATATGGGGAACTGGGGGGAACGCATAAGCAAGGTGGGGTAACCAGAGTACCAGAAAAGCATCCGCTAACGTTGCCGGGTCGTGGGCGGTCCTGGAGCAGAATCATGTGCATTTGGCATTTCTAATGTGGCAAAGAGGTCCACTAGCAGGGAGCCCCAAACTCTTACTAACTGAAGGAATACCTGGTTGGACAGTTCCCACTCGTGGTGTTCGATGGACAGTCTGCTGAGCATGTCTGCTCTTGTGTTGTCTGTACCCGCAACATGTATTGTTATGAAGTGCATGTTGTGGGTTCTTGCAAAGTGCCATATCTTCATGGCCCAAAGGCAGAGTTCTGGAGACCTCGTGCCTCCCTGCTTGTTCAGGTACCATACAGCTGTTAAGTTGTCACAGGCGATATTCACAACTGTTCCCTGGAGCATGGGGCTGAAAGCCTTCAAGGAGTTTAGAATAGTTATGATCTCCAGGGAATTGATGTGGAGTTGCTGATGATGATCGTTCCACAGACTGGAGATACTTAGGTCGTGTAGGTGAGCCCCCCATCCTGTCAACGAAGCATCCGTAGTTAAAGTATGCTGTGGGCAAGGTGATTCAAAAGGCCTACCCGCCAGAACAAATTTTCTTTCCTTCCAAAAGGAAAGGTCATCCAAAACATGGGCAGGGATCCTCAACCTCTTATGCGGGGGATCTGTGAGAGGGTTAAAAAGCTTTAAGAGCCACAGTTGCAAAGGACGCATATGGAAAGGGAGTGGTAGTAGTGGTCGAGGCAAAGAGACCCAACAGTCTTTTGAAACACCTTTACAGATTGGGACCTGTGAATAGAGAGGGTGTGCAGAATCTTAGTGATATCCTGAAGTCTATGCTCGGGGGTAAACATTTTAGCAGCAGAAGAGTCCAATATACTCCCTATATAGGAAATTTGTTGAGTAGGCAAGAGGATGGACTTTTGATAATTAACAGTCAAACCTAAATTGGTACATAGGTTTCGAGTAAACTCTAAATTTATAGCAAGGGTCTGAGGAGATTCCGGTCCAAAGTTAGCATCTTAAATTTGTGGTAAACCACAAAAGAGTTAAGTGCCCTCAGATCCAAGATGGGTCTGTACCCTCCATCTTTTTTGTTAACCAAAAAATAGGTAGAATAAAAACTTGAAGGGGTAGAACATGAATCAACAGTTTCAGTGACACCTTTGATGTACATTTCATCAACCTCTTTATTTAAAACAGTTAACTGGGAAGGAGAAAATTGGACAGGCCGCAGAACATTGGAGGGCAGCAAAATAGAAAAAGAAATCTTACAACCAAATTCTACAGTACGTAGAACCCATCTATCGGTAATAGTACTCCAAATAGGGAGGCAATCCAGTAAGGCATTTTGAAAATTAACTGTGGCAGCCTGAGCAGAAAAAGAAGGCTCAGGCGGAAGGGATAGTGTCACTTCCTCCTTCTATAAGATGGAGTGGAGTAAGGCTGTATGAAGTTAATCTCTGGTGGTAGGGGGTATATTGAGGTCTTGATCTATTCTGATAAGGGGCCGAGCTGGGGTAATACCTTTTCTGTTGGGGTTGATAACCTCCAGCATTGTACCTGTTAAGTCTATAATAGGACGACTGGCCTTGGTAATGATGAAATTGCTGGTACTGGGGACCTTGGTGTCTCTGCGAAATTTTCATTTTTATTGCCGTGGCACGGGATTTCTGAATTTTGTCCAGAGTCTCATCCGTGTCCTTGGCAAAGAGACCAGATAGGTCAAAAGGTATGTTCCCTATACAAGACCTATGGTGAGGTTCTAGCTTTGTCCCACGAAGCCAGGCAAAGCATCGTGTTACCACAGCATTTGCAACACCATGAGCTGCTGTCTCCGAGGAGTGATGTGCCATTTGTAACTGAAACCTTGCTCTGAGCAAGCCATCAGCACAAACAGCTTGCATAGACTTTTGCTTGTCTTTAGGTAGGCAGGGGATGGCTTTTTGCACTTCCTTCCAAAGATGGTGCTGAAAGGAAGCCATCCCTGCCAAAAATTAGCTGCCTTCATCAACAAAGTAGAGGCTGCAAAAGCTTTCCTCCCAAAGACATCGATGTGCCTGCTTTCCTTATCAGCAGGTGACGCCTCTTGTGTATTTTTTTGGAAGTGTTCAGCAGAGGCTGACACAATTAGGGAATTAGGAAGCGGGTGCTTGAAGAAAATAGAGCCCTTCTGTGGAGGGAATAGGGAATAGGAACTAGCTGTGGCAGAGAACGGCTGGATCAATGCTGGGTTAGCCCAGAGCTTCTCGGCGTCAATAGCATGCCTTTTAAAAAGAGGCAGCGTAAGCTTTGCTTGAGGAAGTTTCTCTATGGAGGCATAAGCGGGGTTTGCCTCCTGCTCTGTCATAGGCGTAGTAGTGATTTTTAATATCTCCGTGAATTTCTTCAGTAGCAGCTGGAAATCCTTATGGTCTTGCGAGGACATGGAAGACCCCACCGATTGGATATCATCAGAGGAAGGCGGTGATATTCTTTCTGAATCAGGGCTGTCAAAAGTGTCAGGTGTTACAGACAAAATGACGTCCGGTTCGGATGGGAGAACAGCATCAGGTATAGGAGTGGTAGGGATGTCGATAGGAGATGGAGAAGGAGGAAATGGTATGAAAAGTCTTTTCCTTTTTCTGCTTTCTATAAGACGTCTGCGCTTTTCTTGACATTTGAGGAAGAGCCTCTTAGCCTCAATCTCAAACAGAATCCGCTCAGCAGGCGCAGGAGCCTCCTGCGTCGAAGCCGAAGCTTTTTCCCTGGTCAGCGTCGGTGACTCTGCCCTCGATGTCGAAGCGCCCCTCTTCGACGTCAAAGCAGTCTGAGGCATCAGACCAGTCGATGTTGAGTGTCGACGTCAAGTAGATGTTGTAGCTATGTGAATTGACGACGTCGTATGTGACAATACAGGACTAGAAGGAGGAGAGGAGTTATCAACGTCGGCATGGGGTCAAGTCGGTTGCTCAGTCGTAGATGTCGACGACTTTACTAGTTGTTTAAAGCACAACAATATCAATCTCGTGTCTTGTCTCCTTGCCTCCTCTTGTTCTTTGGAATAAGCCCAGGGGAGTGCTGTATCTGACTGGGGCAAAGAAGGGAGGTGCTTGGGTTTCAGATTCTGCTCACGGGTTTCAGCAACCCAATGGATGCGAGGGGGCTGATAACGCGACCCCTGAAACTGCGCATTAATTTCCTCCTCAGCATTATATTGGGGAGAGGTAATAATCAAGGGAGAGACAGGGCTAAGGGGGGCCAAAAGGTCCAACCCTAAAAAGGAATCTTCCTCATCCGAGGGGGAAAGGGAGACTGAGCGGACCACCGTGCAGGCAGGCTCTTCCCCTAAATCAAGCTTAGACCTCTTGGGAGGTGGAGAGGATAATTCTCTCAGACGAGATGTTCCTGGTGAAGAATGCAATGCAGGACTGACTGAAGTTGTACAAGCGGAGAGTGTAACTTCAGCACCAATACTAGGTACCTGTGGGGAGACGTCCCTTTTTTCAGTAAGTGAAGTAGACTTACGTTTCCGATCTTCCTCTAATTCCCTAAGAAGCACTGGAAGTCTGATAGCACGCTCCCTGATAGTCTTTGGCTTCATGAGGAGACACTCATGACAAACTTTTGGGTCATGATTAATCCCAAGGCAGAGGAGACATTGTCCATGGGGATCCTTAGTAGTAATTTTCTTATTACAGGAAAAACAGCGTTTAAAGCTGTGCTTAATAGAAGACGTTGTGGAAGAGAGAGGTGTATACAACAGTAAGCCGCGAAAGCAGTTGGAAGGAACTGTTGGGTTCAAGCGGGAAGGTGCTGTATATAGCGTGGGGGCTTGTCTACATCACGTGGTTTTTAAAATATGAGCTTGGCATGTGCCGGTAAGAGAAGGGCGCGCAAGCGCAAACCCATTTGTGAGAATGGGAGGAGCCACTCGAAGAACTGGAGATGCCAACTTGTAATTTGGTCTCCACAGCGAGGAGGGCATCTTTGGCCACTGCTCCGCACCTGTGGAACTCCCTCCCTGGGGAGGTTGTTTTATGTCCGAACTTGAGTGCCTTTAGGAGGCAGCAAAAAACAATCACCCATCTCCCTCACCAAACGCCTGGTGGAACAGCCAGGTCTTACAGATTCTTCAAAAAGAGGGGAGATCCGGGGCCAGCCGGACCTCCACTGGAAGGGAGTTCCACAGCCGTGGGGTAGCCATTGAAAACACCCTCCCCTGCATGACCCCCCAGAAGATTTGAGGGACCCCGAGGAGAGCACCCCTGGACAATCGCAGGGGCCAATCCAGAGTCCAGGGTGTGAGGCGGACCCGCAGATAGGTAGGGCCTAGACCGTTTATAGGCAAGAACCAACACCTTGAATCGGGCCCAGAGAACTACCGGCAGCCAGTGCAGAGAACAAAGAACCGGTGTAATATGTTCCCGGCGGCCCACCCCCCTCAGAAAACGGTCTGCCACATTCTGCACCATCTGCAGTTTCCTGGTCATTCTCATGGGTAGCCCCATGTTACCAAAAGAAGTTTAGATGTCTTACCATTTATTAATTTATTAATAAAATCCATAGAGTCCCTTATGTATGATTTTATTCCCAAAACAAATGGTTTTACAAAATAGTCAATTTTATTTGACTAAACGTTCCAACAAGGAGTTGGAACCTGACACAATGGATTGAACAGGTGGAGGTGCAACTCACTTATGCATTTTCATTAAACTATACAAAACTGGAGTTCTAGGATGTTTATTCAATAGAAAGTTATAATCTACTGACATCTACTGATACTGATGTATCTTTCTTAATATAAGGCCTTCCTCTAAAATAATAGAAATTTTATTTGCTAACATCTTAGTAGGATCCTTAAAACAAGGTAAATATTAATCGGAATTAACAACCTGTTTAAAGGTCCCCATTTCATAATCAGTTCTGTTCATTATAACTATAGCACCCTCTTTGTCAGCAGGTTTTATGATAATGTCCCTATTTGTGGTTAAATATTTAACCCTAATATGCTCTAAAACCTTCTGTAGTAACCTGCTTATGGGATATGATACACCCCAATTAAATCACAGTTGAAAACTATAAATATGATTGATTTGAAAATGACTCCAGTTTAACATAAAAAAATTAAATTGTATTGTGTTTGGTACAGAAATATATGGCCAACACGAAAGCCTATGGGGTTACTAGAGACCCCCCACAGTTACCAGTAAAATGGTACTGGTTTGATTTGACCCTCATTTTTGGAACATAAGATGTACAGAAACTGCAAAAATAACATTTTCAATAAAGTATTAAAAATTACAGAGGAATAAATAGAGTTGAATAGATTTACTTGGGTCAGGGACAGCACATTCATATGCAAATGAAATAACATCGAGATAAGTGTTAACATCCCAATGTTCTTACCATTCATAAACAAACAAAGATAAAGTGGGTGATAATTCGTCTTCTCCTGATCCTCACAGGATGGGGATTCCAGACACTGGGGAAGATCCCCGCCACTACCACTAGGAGGCAGACTAAGTTCCAAACTGGGCATGGTCCGAGGAGCTCTCTCTCCGTTTTCCCAGTTGGATTTCTGCCTCGTAGCATTAGGAGGTAGTAGAGAGTGCTCTACACTCTTAGGCAGTTTTCCTTCCCCAGATGGAAAATTTTTACTCTGGTCTCCTGGGACAGTTTAGCATTAGGCAGGGGATAGGCTCCCAGACACCGCATTCAGGTTCCTTGTTTTCTCTAAGCTTTGCCTCCAACTTCTCTGCCTGCCGCCCCTGCAGGCTCGGCTTAGAAAGAAGGGCAGACACGAGAGAGTTCCTGACAGGCTTTTCTTCTCGCTGCCCAGCACCCCTCCCTCCAAGTCACCAGGGAGGAAGGGTTTGTTCAAGGGCAAGTCAAAAGAGACTGACAAGGGCAAGCAGCCACTGGCAAAAAATCTCCCTCACAGGAAGAGCTTTTTAGAGAACAGCTGGGTTCCTCCTCTGAGGAGGAAAATATTAACAAGAGTTTTAACCTTAGTGAGGGAGATATTGTCCCTGAGGAGGAGGACTCCTCAGTCTCCTCCCCTCACAACCTAGAAAGAAATCCCTGGCAGAGATTTTTCTCTCTGAAGAGGATGAGTCCTTTAACTCTGAAAGACAATTCTGAGTATTTTGATAATTCTGAACCCAGCCTTGCAGAGCCTGTTTGACTCCAAGGAACAGGGCCATTAATTTTCTTTTCCTTCATTTCCTCTCGAAGAGCTTCAGGGCTAAAAGTAAAGGCTAGTAAAACGGAGAAGTCAAACTCTTCAGATGGGGAGTCTGACCAGGACTATATTCCTAGATTCTCTTCCAGAGTGAAGGGCTATCCTTTACTTTAGATAGGGCTTTTGAACTCATTTTTCATTCACAATGGAAACATCCTGACATGTCTGAGGCTCCCCAGGAACCTGGAGGCTCTACATGCCTTTTCCAAACAAAAGTCTGCTATTTTTTCAAATGCCAAAGATTGACACTTCTGCAGCCTCTCTGGTGTGTCAATCTGCATTTCCAGCTGAGGGGGACCTTTTTGCTAAGGACTCTACTGATAGTGGAATTTATTCTGGCCTGCGCAAAAGTTTTGAGGCCATTTCAGCAGACTTATGCATTTCCACTGTGTCTTCTTACATTGCCAGAGCAATTTTGAAATGGTTTCAGATGGGTAAGTTCCCTGGCATTCAGGAAAAGGCCTTCACGAAATTGTCTACTAACTTCTCTCTAGCACATGCCTTTCTTGCAGATGCATCTGTTGACGCTATCACCTGGTCTGCCAGAGCTATTGCTGCAGATGTAACAAGATGATGATTGTGGCTTCGCTTGTGGAAAGCTAATCCACATGCGAAGAATCTGCTGGTATCCTCCCCTTTCCAAGGGGAGAAACTTTTTGGCAAGTCTTTGGATAAGGTATTAGCAGATGCTGCTAACAAAGACAAGAAACAAACTTTACAAGAGTTTCTCAATGTCAAGCCTTTTCGCCCCTACTCCAGGTATCCTCAGCAATACTTGTTCAACCGGAGGGGTTCCTCTTCTTATCAACCCAGAGGTCGTGGATCATGGGGTTGCTGGCATCGCCAGGGAAAATCACCTGCACAGCAACAGCGCTCCAAGCCAGGACCTGGGAGCTCCTCGGGTAGACAAGACTCCTGACTCTTTAGGTATTATCCCTCTCTCGTACGATCTCATAGGGGGAAGACGGATGCAATTTGCCCACGTCTGGGAAGCGTCCACTACAGACTTATAAGAGAGACTAAGGGGAGCTCATTGCTCGTTTACTCAGACAACACAACCACCCTGGCCTACATCAGGAACCAGGGAGCTCCAGATCAAGTCCCTGATCAAGGAGGCCACACAACTGCAGTGGGCAAAATTGAACCTGCTGTCCATTTCCACTCTTCACATGCGCAACCAAACTGTGGACTGGCTCAGCAGAAAAAAGCATCAGTGCCCGCAACTTCAACCGCACAGGCTCAACTTCAGTCAACTGATAATGGATCTATTTGCCTCAACACTCAACGTCAAAGTTCTTTGTTTCATGTCTCGAATCCGACATCTGAAAGCAGTAGTTCTGGATGCATTGAATCACCCGTGGCTGAAGGGTCTCCTTTATGCATTCCTTCCGTTCCCTCTGCTAAGCAGGGTGATTGCCAAGATTTGCAGAGACCAAGCCACCGTCATCTTGGTGGCCCCCTTTTGGCCAAGAAGACTTTGGTTCGCAGACCTGCTGAACCTAGCTCAGCCACAGCCTCTACGTCGTCTTCTGTCCCCAGACATGCTATCTCAGGGGCCCATCCAATATTAGAACCTGGAATTTCTGTGCTTGACAGCATGGCTCTTGAGCGGTCAGCTCTAGGATATTCAGACAAAGTATTGGAGACACTACTTTCAACTGAAAGACCTTCCACTAGAAGAATTTACCAGGACACTTGGAAAATATTTGTTAAGTGGTGTGCTGACAAGTGCGTTGATCCTTGGAAGCCAAGATTCAAGGACATTCTTCAGTTTCTCCAGGAGGGACCCGATAAGGCCCTCTATCCAAACACTTTTAACCAGACAAATGTTTGCTCTAGAGAGCCTCTTAGGTGTTAGCAGGGGCATTAGAATGTCTGGCCATCCACACAGTCACAGATTTTTAAGGGGTTCTAGGATTATTTCCCCATCAGCGGTTCATAGATTCCCCACTTGGAAGCTAAACGTAGGGCAGTTTCAGACACCCCCCGCTCATATTCTGGCTGCGGGGTGGGGTGGGGAATGCGCAGCCAGAATACGCGCAGGGATCGGCCGGTCTGAAAGCGCCCCCCCCCCCATGTGGCTTTGCCGGCGGACATGTGCATGGATGCAGGTAAAGTTGCGCCGGGGGGGCCAGGCGGGCTTACAGACCAGCCAATTCTCGCGCATATTCTGGCTGCGCATTCCCCCTGCAGCCAGAATATGCACAGGGGGGAATGTCTGAAAGTGGTCTTAGTTCTCAGATCTTTGACTAGACCTCCCTTTAAACCTATCACCGAAGTCTCTCTTTATTATTTATCGATTAATTTGGCATTCCTTATTGCCATCACCTCTTCTAGAAATATGTCTGAGTTGGGGGCTCTTTCAATCAGTCCCTCTCTATGTATTTTCAAAAGGGAGTCAGTGGTCCTTACATTGGATCCAGCTTTCATCTCTAAGGTTAATTCCCTTTTTTCATAGAGAGCAGGAAATTAATTTGCCATCTTTTTGTCCTCGCCCCAAGCATGTCCTTTAATGTTCCTTGCATACCTTGGATGTGCGCAGGGATCTTGAAAACTACATAAGCAGAACGAAGTCATTTAGAAAGACCTCTGCCTTATTTGTCCTTTATGACCCTAGGCCCAATGGCCTTAAGGCGTCCAAGGCTGTTGTTGCCCTCTGGGTAGCCACTTGCATTAAAGACACTTACATAGAAGCTAATCTTTCTCCTCCCCAGGGAGTTCTTCCTCACTCTACCAGGGGAGCAGCTGCAACTTAGGTCTTTAAGGCCAGAGCCCGAGCCCCATATTCTGAAACTTGCAAAGCTGCTGTGTGGTCTAGTTTTCACACATTTACAAGACACTATAGAATAGATGTCTTCGACTCTGCTGATGCAGCCTTCGGGCAAAGGGTGCTTCAGGAAGTACTTGAGTAATTTTTCTTTTACCTGTGAAAAGAATAGGAAACTTGTTCCTCTCTCCCTGTTCTTTCTCCCACCCAGACGTTTGGGGATCACTGCTTTGGAAACTCCCTAGTGTCTGAAATTCCCATCCAGTGAGGATCAGAAGAACGGACAATTGGGTTTCTTACCTTGGGAATTGTCCTTCTTCTGATCCTCACAGGATGGGGATTCACCCCTCTCTCATTTTTTCGTATGCGTGTACACGCATGTGCGTGTGCGCGCACACACAGGATGGGGATTCATCCTCACAGAATGGTAATTCACCCCCTCCTCTCATTTTACATACATACATACATACATACATACATACATACATACACACCACTATCAGGAAAAAATGAGGGAGGGGTGAATCCCCATCTTGTGAGAATCAGCAAAAGGACAGTTCCCAAGGTAAGAAACCCAGTTGTCCATTCTCCTGATGCATACCTCTTTTTTTTTCTTTTTTTTTTTTGAGGTCTCATTTATGGTTTCTGCTTTTATTTTAGATAGGAGATAGGTTGTTCTAGTTTTCCTTCAACAGATTATCCTCTGCTTTGGATCAACTGGGGAAATTAAGGGAGATCCCCCTCAGAGCATGCCCAGTTTGGAACTTAAGTCTGCCTCCTAGTGGTAGTGGTGGGGATGTTCCCCAGTGTCTGGAATCCCCATCCTGTGAGGATCAGGAGAAGAACAATTCCCAAGGTAAGAAACACAATTGTCTAATCTAGACAACTTGTTTGCATTTCAAGAGCCTGAGCTACATGGAGCTAATAGGAGCTCATCCACATTTCAAGAGCTGACTGCCATAGTAACTAATGGAGGGACTGAACTTACCCCTTCAGCCTAACAGGTTGTTATTTTTTTTCCAACACAACCTTGCAAGTAAAAATCGTTATTGAAGCTTCACACTGTGAAAGGGATAACTGCTATGTAAATAATCTAAAGATAAAGCAAAGTTGTAAGTTGGTAACCGGAGTTTTCCACTTGGGGTTTAATTGACCCCTCCTCCTCCCAATGCAGTTGTACTGAAATTTTTCTGTACTTACAGAAAATGGCACATTATGAAGAGACAAAATTCAGCATTGTGTTTGGGGCAAATATGACCTCACAAGCCTGGGCGTATAGTGCTTTCATTTTCCCATTCATTCCAATGGGAGTCCATTGTACCCCATTAATGTTCTAGTATTCACTGATTTTCTTGATTTTTGTTGTTGATTTTTTAAAAAAAAAACTACAACTGGGTGGCAGGCATGAACCAGTGGGACACAACATACCCCGTATCCTTGAGGAATACATTGAATATGATTTGGTACAGGTTTGCTCAAAAAGTTTTAGTTTTATTTTTTTGTACAGTTTCCGGGGTACCATGCAACCCCATTTGCATTTGAGGTTAATATTCTACCAGATGTGGCATACATGACATAACATTTTGGCCATTACAAAGCTAAAGTTCCTATGGAAATGGATTTGCAGTGGAAGATTCTGGAAAAAAGCACTTGTCATAATTCTTGCTTTGTATGTCTGGGAAAGAAAAGCAGCATTGTTCAAGCATACTGCTGCACTTTCCCCATTCCTTTCTGCTTGCTCACTTTCTTCCCTCTCTTGCAAATGGAAAAAGTCAGTGTTTAAATAGAATTGAGTTAGACTTAAATTCTGTAGCTTGACAAATACTATATTTTCTACAAGTGTTGTTTTGTGATTCTTCCAAACCATAATATCACTTGTGGAGGAGTTTTACAGAGGTGTATTTTGTATAATTCTGCTCTTGGATGTAGTGGAGATTTTTGTCAATATGTCAGAAAACCATGGAAAGTTAAAATGACACACTTGATTTATACGTGAGCTTTAAATGTAGATCAGAATACACATGAAGTTAATTCACTGGTTCCCCAGGGTCATCTGATAAGATTTTGTGCCAATGAAGAAAATACATTTTCAAACTGTATATTTAAAAATAAATTCCTAAATAGTCCACGTATAAAGATTGTACATTAGCTATAGCAATTGATATTACAGCACTCCAAAGAACACTTGCAGTCCCTACAAATAAAGGAAGGACATTGCAGAACTAATACACATTCACTTTTAATTGGAGATGATTGAGCATTCTACAAAAAGCACAGTAAATAGCACCCTTTCTAAAGGAAGTTTGGGTGTTAGTTTTTTTTGTTTCTTCTTTTTAACTATGAGAGGAATAAAAAGCTGTGAAGTGATGCACAAGAATAATAAGAAAATGAAAGTATTTGATACTGAAATTACTACATGATATGAGACAGTGTTCTGATTTAACGTTCTTGACCCCTTTTAAAATATGATTTCCAGGACAGTTTTTAGTCTGATACTTACTGCCACTGAAGTTGCAAACCAGTTTAGAGCCTTTTGCAATCTTTGTTGTAAACTCTTTATTACTTTTTTGATAATTTATTACACATGAAGATATGCTCAGATTAGGACTATATAAAGGGCACGTTTGTGTGCATTCAATACAGTGTTTTAATTGAAATTTTGTTGCTTTTGGAGCAATATTCTAGACTTCCCAATTTATTCAATTATAGACAACTTAGTTTAAAATGGCAAGTTGTCATGGATTATTTTAACAAGATCAAATATCCAGGTGACATTATCTTCCAAAAAACCACAACTTTTTAAAGAAGTTAAATTTTCATTCGCCTTGTCTGCAGATCTGTAAATGTGCTTTTGTTTACAAAAGAATTAAAACAATAAATGTTAAGATTTTATATAAAACGGAAGTATTAAGAGACTTTGCAACATAGTTACTAAACAATTCTAGTAGAATTTTAACTTTAAAATACTAATGCTAATTGAATTATTTTTAAACAATCCTTTAATTTTCAGTGTTCATGAACAACACTTTCCGTGTAATGACTTCTATTTGTGAGGTTAGGGTGTGTTGAGATCTCCTACTTAAACACTTTCTTCAGTGAACAGCTTTAATTCAGACTCTGAGAAATTACTTCTTGAATCTCCTGTGACAATAACTTTTAGTTCGTCTTGTGTAGGAATCTTACAAGAAAAGACTATAGAATTCTGTAATTTATTGCTGCCTTCATTCTGGACAAACAAAACCATTCAGTATTACAAAAAGGAAAGAATACTTTTCATAGTATGGTCATTATTTTGGTTATTTTTGGAAGTAAAATATAAGATGTTTTAAACAAAGCCACCCTTTTATTCAAAAAAAGTAACTTTTGTGTTTACCTTGTAGTTTTGCAACTTTCATTTTAGAAATTATGGCTTGGTTGAGGTTTGGGGTGGGGGAGAATAGAATTTCTGAACTTACTACATACATGTAAGCATAATATATTTGTATCTCTGCAAAATATAGCTTTGTTTCCGTGGTCAGACAGCAGTGCTAAGGGGCTCCCCCTCCTCCCCCCCATTTTTCCTGCACTGACCTCAAGGCCAGCCCTCTTCTCCACGTGGTGAAATGGCAGTGGTGCCAGTCCTCCTTCCCCACTCCTATATTAGGGTGCTTGCAGACAGCTAGTGATCTCCTAGGCAGCCTTTTCAGCTGGGCTGCTGAAAGGATGAAAACACCTGCTTGCCCCATACAGGAGTGAGGAATGTGTGCATGTTAGTGCGTGTGCGTGCGTGTGCGTGCACGCGCGCGCACAAACCCCCTCATCCAGGCACATGTAGGATATGCGTTATGTCTTGATTACAGAAAAGTTTACATAAGAGGCTTTGTGCAATGGGAATTGCACTGTGTTGGGGAGTTGTGAAAAATATGACATGTTTGGTAGAAGGATTTTAGATAGAGATCTGGATAAGGAAATTCTTCAAGTGTATCCTCATGGAGCCACACTTATGGGTTCCTTCACGTGCAGAGAGCCATTTGGCATTTCAAGCAGCAGCCTATGGAGCGGTGCCTGTGTACTGCAGATAGTATGCATCCTATGTCCAGTATGTCCTTGGGAACACACACACACTGCCCACACACCAATCCCCCGACGTACCCACGCCCGTTACAAGAGGGCCTTATTCTCTATCCCTTTACGAATAATTCATAATTTTTTAAAATAAATTTATTGCCACCACACACTGAGCTGAGAATTTCAGTGTATTGTTCACAATGACTCCAAGGTCCTTTTCCTGAGTGGTAACTTCTAATTTAAAACCCAGCATTGTGTACATAAAGTTTGGATTGTTTTCCCCTGTGTGCATCACTTTGCACTTGTCCACATTAAATTTCATCTGCCATTTTAGATGCCCAGTCTCGCAAGATCCTCCTGCAATTCTTTACAGTCCACTCATGTTTTAACTACCTTTGGTAGTTACCTACCAAAGATAACTTTGTGTCATTTCGAGATCCTCACTCCTTTATCCCCTTTCCAGATCAAAAATGAATACATGAAACAACACCGGCCCCAGTACAGATCCCTGGGGTACTCCACTATTCTCTCTATTGTGAAAACTGGCCATGTAGTCCTACTCTTTGCTTCCTATCCTTTAGCCAGTTACCTGTTCACAACAGGACACTGTCTCCTATCTCATGACTTTTTAATTTCCTGAGGAGTCTCTCATGAGGGACCCTATCAAATTCTTTCTGAAAATCCATATTCACTATATCAACCAGCTACCCCTTCTCAATATGCTTGTTCACACCCTCAAAAATTCCTTTTTGGCTCCAATAGCCTCCTTCACTTCACCATTTAGCCATGCTGATGGATGTTTGGTCCCCTTGCTACTTTTTTTAAATTTTATTTTATTGAGTAAGTTGTAAAAAAATACAGATGTTACATCAGCTAGTCCCAATTCAGGTAGTCAGTTCCAATATTACAACTCGTGTACCATTAACAAATTACTTCCCTTGGGAAGATCCACCCACCACTTGGTGAAAGAGAGAGAGAGAGAGAGAGTCAACTTGCCTATGTTTCTGCAATACTACTGAAAGAACAATTACAACCAATATCCAGGACAAATCACCATGAGCAAACATACCTCAAGACGGTTCTGTTTTCAATAAAGATTTTACACCATTAAGGGGTCAGCAGGATTTTCTGTGTCTAATCTTGTTCTGATACTCATAACAAGGAGACCAGATGGAGTAAAAGTCCTCCTGGTTTCCATTAGCATCTGCAATCATCCTCTCCATGAACAAAATATGCCAAAGCCAGTTGAGCCACTCCTTCTCAGAGGGAGGATTTGGGCGGTTCCAGTTCTTTGTCAAAACGTTCAGTTCTGCCAATATCATTTGAATACAAGTCTTTTTATGCGCATCCATTAAGGGTATATTCAGATATAAGCTTAATAGCGCTATCTCTGTCTTTTGAGGCAGAATCAAATTTGTGGCTATGAGTATATTATTCCATATCTTATTCCAGAAAAAAGCTAGCAGATGCAGTGTAGCAAATCCTCCTGTTCACCACAGTTTCATCAGCACATGGAAGATAGACACTTAGAAACCTTAGCTAATTTTTGTGGGGTTATATCTCATTGTTAACTTTATTTGAGATTCAATCACTGCCAGTGACACAGAACATTTATGCACATGTTCCCATGCTTTGGGGAGGTCCTTTTTATCAATAGCTATCTCCAGGTTTCCCCCCAGTTTTTAATAAACTTATGTTTTGGGTCAAACCAAAGTTTTTCTTAATCTCACTGTAGATTTGGGATACTAAACCTCTGGCGCACGCTGCAGGCAACAAAATGACCTCCATTGGTTTCGGGGGTCACGTAAAACCTTCCTGGGTTGTGGGTTGTTTTTTTTGTTCTTTTGAACCAGTATAAAAACTCACTAATTGGTTATAGACAAAAAAAATTAATTGGACTTCAGCAAAAGTCAATCTCTTACAAACAGCTTCCTCTCTAGGACCGCTCCCTTCTGCTTTAAGGCCAAAATGAGAGACTGAAATTCCAGACTGTTTGGGGAAAGAGGAGTTGTCAATGGGATGAAAGGGGGAGACATGCCCCATAACACTAATTTTAACGCAGCATTTATACCACACACAAAAATGCGATCCCCGCAAAGGGATGATCCTCCCAAATGTCAGCCGTAACAGCATCCAGGGTTACCAACTTCTCTTGAGGATTTACTAAGGCAAGAAGCTCCCTTTTAATATTTGCCCATTTGACAGAGCTAGGAATTTGATACTAGGGCTGAAACGAACTCTTCAGAAAACTTCTGAATTTGCCGAATATTAAGGTATTTGGTTTGGAAAGGCCAAATTCCAAAGTTCGAAGGACCAAGGCCGTTATTCAGAAACCTCTGTGCACATGAGGGGCTAGTGGACAGTTGAGCTTCTTTTGCAAATGAAACTTAATGCCATATTTGGTACGAGGAAGGTATGGGAGGGGACCATTGAGTGATGGTAAGCCAGATGGCAAGTTTTGATTGGCTAGCCAAGTCAGATGGTCAGCTTTTGAACTGGCTGGCAGGGCAAAATAAAAGTGTCTGCACTGGAGCCATTTTGTCCATTTTCTTTGGTGAATTTGGCTGCGCTGCATGCTACAGTGCTGCTGTATCTGTAAGTAATCGACTAAGATGGGTGCCTGGCCTGGCATGGATTGGCCTGGCCTGTCCATAGGGCCAGTGCTGGGGGGTGGGGGTTATGTTACCCTTGACCATGCCATGCAGTTTCTTTTTTAAAAAATAATTGGTTGCCACATTGCTGCCTGCTTGCTTGGTTGGCACTTGGCACCATGAGGAGGGATCTCTCTGCCTGGCTTCACTTCCCAAGTTTGCTTGGTCTGTTCAAGTTACCATTGCTACAATGCCATGCCAAGGACGAGGGTGCCCCTGAAGGGGTATGAATGTCTGGTTTCTTAATTTTGTGACTGCTGTTGGGGCCTGTTCTTGCTGACTACTTCTGGTGGGATTTATTTCTCCATGCAGTTTTACAGGGTTGCATGTGTTGTCGAGGCTGTGACATGGCACACAACAGAGCCTAATTGATTCATTGTAAAGTGTAATTTCTGCTGTTCTGCCAGCTGAACCATGATGCGCCATGGGGCTAGAGTCAGACTTGGGAAGTGAAGTCAGGCAGAGAGATCCAAGTTTGCTTGGTTGGTTCAAGTTACCATTGCCACAATTCCATGCCAAGGAAGAGGGTGCCTCTGGGGGGTGGGGGAGAGACGTGAATGTCTGGTTTCTTAATTTGGTGACTGCTGCTGGGGCCTGTGCTTGCTGGCTTTTTTTGGTGGGATTTATTTATCCATGCAGTTGCAGACTGTTTTGCGGGGGGAGTTGTAGTCTTCTTGGGTGAATGTCCCTTCCTAGCTTGCATTGTTGAGTGGGTGCACTCACTGCTGATGGTGGGCCATCTACTGTTGGTTTTTTAGGGGATTTCTGCGTGCAGTTGCACTTTTTTGGGGTTGCCTTCTGGAGTGATTGTCCCACTCTTGCTAGTCTCCTCTTTTGGGTAGTGCTTTGGTTGTGGGTTCAAGAACTTTGCAACAACTTTCCAAAGTTTTTCGAGGTCCAGAATTCCAAATCCAAATTCCGAAACTTCAGAAACAGCTCGGGCCACCGAGTAATCAGGCTGACTATTCAAACTTAGGTAAAATAGATAATAGAATAGCTGACATTGCCCAACAGGAGGATATATCTTCCATTAGGGCCTCACCATCTTTAGGGATTTTTCTGGAAGTAGTTCCGGAGCCCTGGCAGCTTGCCAGGTACTGGCAGAATGGTTTGCAGCCAATGTTGGGGAAAAAATTTCTTTGGCTCAGCTAAATGCATTACCCTCGACGGTTTTCGAGGGCCGTTGTGCTGGGATACCTTTCATTGATCGGCTTTGCCCCTTTGATGCTCAACAGGTCAAAACAGTGAGCCGTATTTTATTGGAATGACAATAATATTATAAAATTAAAAAGCAGTATTTGGATCCAATATTAAGCAGATTCCCAGGGAGATCATCTCAAGAAATGGTAATAATTTTATTAGCTGACCAACTCCCCGAAATTACACTGGCTGTAGCAAAATTTTTATTAAAATAATTTACAATGCGTGAAAGTTTTTTGAATTTTACTTTATTTAGTCCTTGAATATTGGATAATTATGAAGCTGTAGACCTATATTGTTATGTTAATTCACTTTGATGTTTTAATAAGTGAGTTTTGTCGTATAGTTTTTATATATTGAATTTTGTTCACTTATAAATTTGTTCTATGGGCTCTGGCTTCAGCTACGCCCGATTAGTAGTATTATTAATAAACTTGATTTATTAAAGAGATTTAATGGTGGATTTGACTTCTTTGACAGTAAATGGCTCATTCAGCATGTTCCTGTGCTCAGCATCCAGTCTAGCTAATCTAAGATCTCCCCAAAAGGATTTGATTTTATCATTATCAAAACACGTAGTAAGCAAGGGTGCTTTTTTCTTTTATGAAAAAAATGAATGAGAAAGGCTTTTGGCAAACTTGGTCAAGCAAAAACAAAAAAGGCAAAAACAAACTTGATCAAGCAAAAACAAAAGAATTATCCAAAGTGTCTAGTACGATAATGTCGTCTTTTGGTGAGATTCTTATCAAATTCACCAAAAGAAGTCTTCCTCCTGGTCTGAAGTTTGAGACGAGCTTTGGAGCTCACAGAACTTTTTAATTGAATTCTTGTCAGTTTTTCTCAGTTGCCTGGACATTCTTATGTTGGTGGACAGCTTTAGAGCTGGAGAAGTCAGTAAAATCTCTGAAAATAGAGGGTTAGCAGTAGGTCCCAATGGAGCCCCCTCGGGGGGGTGGGGCGGGGCGGGGCAGCACATATGTGCACCAACATTGGTTATCTGCACCCGGCGTAGGCACATTTTATCATAGGGTATTGAATTGCACCCCTAGATCTAAAGTAGCTCCTCCTCCTCGTTGGTTCCAGGATCAGGTGTTCCAAGAAGCAGTCATTTATGGCATCTAGAAACTTTAGCTCAGTATCGCACCCGCAGGAGACATTCACCCAGTCAATATTAGGATAATTGAAATCACCCATTATTATTATTGCAATTTTAGTAGCCTCTCTAATCTCTGCTAGCATTTCACAATCAGCCCATCCTGATCCAGGGGGATGATAGTATAGGCCCACTGCTATATACTTCCCCGTTAGCCATGGAATTTCTCAATTCCAGGCCTAACAATCAACAAAAGGTCGATTTTTACAAGGTAACATGAACAAATTAGAATGTTGTAGTTCCATTAGTTCATGAGGATTCCTTCTAGAGTGTAATTCTGCAGTATCCACCAACCTGCAACAGTACTGCGTCGAGCCACACCTTTAAGTGTGGCTCCACGAGGATACACTTGAAAAGGAAATGAAGGTTACTTACCTGTAACCATAGTTAGTATATTTTTAGAAGCCCCTGTCATCTTTCACCTTTACTACTGCAGCCTTCGTACTGGCCTTCCTCACTCGTGCATTGAACCTCTCACTTCTGCTTAACGCTCTGCTGCCAGGGTCATCCACCTTGCCCATCACTTTGATTATGTTCAGCCCCTCTTCTCATCCCCTCACTGTCTCCCTCTCCCATTTTGCATTCAGCACGGGCTCCTTGTCTTCAAGGCTCTTCATATTCTTGCTCCTACCTATCTTTCAGCATTTGTTTACTGCTACATTACTACCCAGGAGCTTCTCTCCTCTGCAGCCACCCTCTCCTACCCCCAAGTCTCCTTCTCCCATGCTGCTATCTATGCCTGGGACTTACCCATTTCTTCTTCTCCTTCCTTCCCAACCTTCAAATTCCTCCTGAAAACCTCTGTCTTCCATCAGGCTTTCCTTAGCTCCTCATCTTTAATCCAGGATCATCTTCTCCCCTGCAGCTAAGCTAAGCATGTGTACTTGTTATTTCTCAACTTCATAAATGTATTCCTGTGTCTCCCTGTGTTCCCCTCTCCCTTGTCTGTCCTAAAATGTAAGTCCCTTGGGGAAGGGCCTGTCACTAATTAATGCACAGTGCCAAGTAGATTGCTGGTGCTATATAAGTACTTAATAAATGATGATGATACTACAAGAAGCCTCCTTCGCCTTATTTACACAAAAACTTTCTCTTGCCATCTTCAGACTTACCAAAAAGCAGATCTACCAATATGATACAGTGCATTCATTTGTACATGTTTCTACTCTTTAACCTTTTTTTTTTTTCTCATTCAAAAACTTGTGGTCAAAAATGAAAACATAAAATGATGTATATTCAGACAAGTAAAATAACATTTTTTCAAGCATGCAGGTACAACTTCTTAAAATTAAAATATTTGGCTGGACTTCTGAAGTTAAAGCATTCAGTTTATTGCTTTGTGGATTATTGTACAGTCAAAAAATTGTTGTAGAAATTTCAGTTTATATGTATGAACAGAATATGTATTAAAATAGCTGTTTTTTTATTTGCTCTAGGTGATGAAAGTGAAGAAGCTGGCTTTTCTCCTCTACCTAACCAAGAGTCTGAGTCATCATCTTCGACTTATGAACCAAACAATATGCCAACACCTAATTTTACTGGCATACATATCCCACCTGGGGCACATGCTCCAGCCAACACTCCAGCTGAAGTACCTCATAGCACAGGTATGCCACTCTTGTATTTGGGACCTAACACAGAGTCAGCTAGGGCCTTGAGCTACAAATCCTCTTGAAATTATAAATGATTTTTATAAATAAAAGAGAGAGAGGGAGGTAACAACTGAATCGGTTTGGGGGCTTATCTAGTTGGTGGCAAGATCTAAAATCTTTAGAGGAAACTGCAAAAAACAACAACTGGTTTAACATAACCCTTCCTCCCCTTAAACCTTTCCTTGTAATTCTTCATGATAAGAAATCACATTAAGCCTGGAAGTTATACCGATTTCAAAAAAATTTGTAGAATTAAGTTCTATAGCTCCGAATACTCTGGATTATCCACTTTAAATATCAAGTCCCTCTCTGGATCTTTTCTAGGTGGTGAGGGGGCCGGTCAGTCTGACCTACCTCCCTCCGCCTGGAACTGGAATCGTCCAGTGTTTGCTGTGACATGTTTGTTTTGACTTTTTTGTGGATAAAATTACTCGAATTCATCACGACTTTGACACCATGCTTGTGGCAGTAGGAGAACAAATACGCTTCTTGACAAGATTTTCTCATCTTGAGATTCTCACAAGTCTTGCGAGATTCTCGCGAACCTTAAAATAACAGAAGAAATGGTCTGCGCATGCACAAAACCGGGCACCATGGCTATTCTGCACACGCACAGATCATTTGTGGGGCATTTTCAAGTTTCTCATGAGATTCTTGAGTTTCTGGCGAAATCTCGCGAGGGCTGCAAGATCCTCTCGAGAATTAATTTCCTTCTTGTTTCAGCCCTACTATAGACTGAGCAATATGCCAGACAGGGGTATATGTGAAAGCAATCACAGCGGTATATGTGAAAGCAATGTGAAAGCTGCTGGGGTGGGGAAAGGTCATTAGCACTGTGGTCTTGAGAGTGTGGTTGCCATGTTGTTCCAGAAAGTAAGAGATGAGAGAATTATGTAGTCCAGGTAATATCTTTTTATTGGATCTACTTCTTTTATTGAGAATCACCAATTTCTTTGTATGGGTATCAGAGTACTATGGCAACCACATGCTAGACTACAATGTAAGGCCTTAACAATCACATACACTTAGAGTACTACATACAACTTGGCATATACTGACCAACTCTGCAGAGCAACCTCAGAAAAACTGAGGAACGATCTATTACTCCAAACATACTTCAGAAACAAGATATCATTACACCAACATCCTGAAAGAAGAATATAAAGAAATTCACCTGGAAATCATTCAAAACAAACAGTACAACTACAATAGAAACCTGACAACAGCCATCCACCATAAATCCCAAAAGGTGAACAAACTGAAACTTCTGCACAGCCTAAAAACACCACTAATCACTCCACAACTATTAATCCTTCAAGGCAATTGTTAACCCAAGAACTAAAGTTCTGTCAAACAGCAAACCCTGCTAACATATAGATAGGGAAATAAATATTTTATTTTTATTTTATAAATTTATACCCCGCCCCTCCTGCAAGCAGCCCGGGGTGGCTTCCAACAATAAAAACAAAGAATAAAAATAAAGAATATTTTATGCTGATTCTGCATCAAGGAATTTTTCTACAGTAATGGGAAAGCTCTCTGTGATGGGTTGTTAGCAATCACTGATAAAACCAGCAAAGAAAGGGTTAACTCGTAGCAAGAGGACCAGGCTGGGGCGGCACAGGTGAGGGCCCTGATTGCTCGAAAGCTGCATGTGCCGGTCAGGTGATCATATACCCCTTATTTAAAACGGAGGCTGGTACCTGTTGCAAGCGCTGTACTGGGCACTAAAGCAGAGGAGCTCTGGCTGCTTCTCAGAGGGGCTGCATCAGAATGCTTCTCGAATTCGGTGCCCAGTACAGTGCTTGTAACAGGTACTAGCCCAAAATGGATGTAGCCAAACGCTAGACTTCTACATCAGCTGCTTCAAGAAAAGTGTTGACTGCCAAATTCTGAACAAATGAAATATCCATCGCAGCCTCCTCATTGCAGAAAGAGGCTCTTCAAGACACACTCTACACACACGCTCTCTCTCATGCACACACGCACTCGCGTTGTCACTCTCTCGGGTCCCCTCCTGTCCAGTGTTAGTGCTGATAGACAAGGAAGAGGAAATGGGGTACATACAACAGTCCCCAGCTGCTGCCTGTACCCACACTGGAAAGTGCACTTGCCTCTTCAGGTCTCACGTGGTGGTGGTGAATGGATCTCTGGAGGCTTGGACAGAATCGGGCTGGTGGAATCAGGAGCACAGGCCAGGACTCACTAGGATAGAGATGCAGCCCCTCTGAGAAGCAGCCAGTAGTCTGAATTCCTCGACTTCAGTAGCCAGTACATTGCTTGCAACAGGCACCAAGAAGTCCCAGCAGTGCGCTGGGCACAGCAAGTAAATGAACTGTTCTTCTGGAGCCACGTTTAAAATGCCCAAGGAGTCGCATGAAGCTACAAACCGCAGTTTTAGACACCCCAGACTATATAAATCCATTCCATACTGCAAAGAACTCATGAAAGTAGATCTAGATCTTCAGATAGCATCGAATACAGGATTAAATAAATGAGTGGCTCATAATAGGAAATGTTTCCTTCACCACCATCAGTCTCTTACAGTTATAGCTAACATCCATATAGCAAATGGATTCTGATCGGTTTCTTTTTACAGCCACCAGTCAGGTTGTTGTGTTTTGAGGGCCAGTTGAGCAGTGTGGAGACAAGGCATCCGTTTGAATGTTTGTTGTTTTTTGTTGTTCTCCCCTGTCTCCCCCTCCTTGTCTTTTACATTGTAAGCCACAGGCAGGGACCGCGTCTATTTCTATGTTCTGTACAGCACCAGGTCACACTACTGGCGCTATATAAATGTTTATAATATTAATAATAATAAATGCAATACTCGCTGATTAAATTTGGAAGTAAATAGCAGATAACAGATTTTCATCATTTTTACCGTCAGCATGTAAATCTGTAGTCTCCTAAAACCTGTTGTATATCCTGCTATAGTGTTATATGCCTGTTCCTGTATGTCTAGGTTTTTATATCGTCCCCATCATATTAGCCTCTAAACATTTCCTATTCTTATCTGTATTGCTTCTTAATACTCCAGTTTCTAACTACAGTATAGATACCATTCTTTCAAAATGCAGTACTATAGTTTTTCATCTTGCCTGTATGAATTTAAGCAAGATAACTAAAAAAAGTAATAAAGCAAAACAAAAAACTTAGAAAATGTAACCCGTGTAACATGCAAATGATTGCACTAATTATCCAGGCATGGGAGTGCCTGGATAGTTAATGTGTTTCGCACGCTCCATTATAAAACCCAAACATTCTATTCCTTATAAAATGGAAATAATTTACACTATCGTGAAATTGTGCATGGAGAGTTGCTTGGGTGAGAGGTCCAATCTGTTAAAATTTCAGAGAAATTGGACCTAGAGTGGCTGAGATCCAATAGCTGAGGCTGAGAAGCAGTTTTTTGGGTTTTTTTGCAGCCATCTCAATTTGATCTCCTGGCAGTTATTTAGTTATGGGTCAGGACTTAAAATAATTTTAGAAACTTCAAGCCTGTGGGCCAGGGATGCCTTGGCTTTGTTTTGTTTGTTTTTTAAACCGCCCATTATTTCTAAAATTATAGCATGCTTAAATTCCCATTATAGGCTATGGGAGAATGCAAAGTGGCTTGCTGGGACTACATTTTTCAGCATGCCACACTAGGAAACAGGGAGACCCCCAGCACATGCACACGTGCAGCAGTCCCAAACCAGGCCTTTAGCTGGTGACGGCGATAGCAACAAGTGAATGGGCGTGTGTGTGTGTGTCCTTCCCCTTCTTGCTCTCTCTATCCCCATCTGTCTGTGTGTCCTCCCCCGTGTGTGTGTGTGTGTGTGTGTGTCCTCGTGTTCATGTCTCCTCTGCGTGTGTCCCCCTCTGTGTGGGGGCGGTGTCCCCCCATGTGGGTGGTGTCCGTGTCCTACCGTGTGTGTGTGCATGCGCGCCCCATGTATGTTTGTGCCCCCCCGTGTGTGTGTATCCATGTCCACATGTGTGTATTCCCGTGTGTGTGTGTGTGTAACGTATGTGTCCCTGTGTGTCCCCTTCCGTCTGTGTGAGAGAGAGTGTGTGCATACAACCCACCCTCTGGTCCTTCATGTGTATGTCTGTGTCCCCCCCC
>QEPC01001533.1:872711-909826 GCA_003113815.1 Sphenodon punctatus
CATGGTAAATCGCGCCGAGGCGCAGAATTGGCCCCTGACTCCCGCGGAATTTTTTAAAAAATTCCGCGGAAGAATCGGGGCCCTGAGTATACTGAACCTATTCCTGGGCTACCAGTAGTATTAGAACTATGTGACAAAGTGCTGAGTGGGCAACATGTCAGGCTTGGTTTGTATACAGTAAACTGCTCTGTATACAGTAGACTTAATTAGCATCATTCCTATAGATACATGTCTTTTGCAGTGTCTATAATGAACTGTTGTACTAGCATGATTTGAACAGTAATTTGCAAGGTATATGTGAAGACTGGAGGAACAGACTGGTTTTGCTAAAACTACCAGTACTCTGGGGGAACCTAAAAGATCTAATCTGTGGAAGTTGCCATAATTAAATTGCCATGTTAAAGCAGAAGTCCTTGTCCGCCTTGCCCCCACCCTCCACACCTTCAAGTCCCTCCTCAAAACCCACCTCTTACGCTCCACCTTCCCTAACTCCTGCTAATCACCCCCACCCAGGATTATCCCCTACTTGTTAACTGCAAACTCCCAGTGTACTGTAACCAAGCCAAGAACGTGTACCTGAGTTCTCACATCCTTGTGAATGTTGCGTCCCTTGTCTCTCCCTCTGTTCCCCCTTCCCTGTCTCCCCTCCCCCTGTCTTTAGATTGTAAGCTCTCAGGCAGGGACTGTGTCTATTTTATTCCCTGTAAAGCGCCAGATACATAGCTGGCGCTATATATAAATGCTTATAATAATAATAATAATTCACACAGGCTTGTTGGAGTGAGAATCCTGTTTTCAATTATTATTGAGCCAGCAATGTGCCTGGCACTGACCAGCTGTAATTCAAGACTGATCCCTACCCCGAGGGACTTGTCTGTCAATTTAGGATGGGGAAATGGGAGTACATATATTCTTATTTTACAAATGGAGGATTGAGGCTGACAGCGACTTGCCCAAAGCCACCTTCTGAGTTAATGGCCAAGCCTGGATTTGAACTCTGGTCTCCCAGGTCAAAGTTCAGAACCTTATCCTGTAGGCTATACTGGCTGGTAATAAACATTATATGTCATCATCCTCTGGGACAGCATCTCTGTATCTAATCCTGTCTTGATTTTCTTCCTAGCTTATGGTTTTAATGTGGTTTGAAAACAAACCAAAGTGGTCCCTCTGTAATTTTCCTCCCTAAAAGTAACATTTCAGCTGTTCCATACCTGTGAATACATCTACTATGTAAAGAGATATTGAGAGATACTCCCTGGCTGTGTGTTAACATTTTTTTCATTGAAGATACTGTTCAAAAGTACTTAATTTTCCAGATTTGCCTTCAGTTTTAGTTATTTAAGGAAAAGCACATTAAAGATTTTTAGCATTGTAAAGTAAAATAGCAAAACCTTCCTTTTACTGCATGCTTTTTAAAAAAAATAATCTGAAATTACAAGTAACTCTACATAATTGTATTTGTTTCACTTCCAAGGTGTGACAAGTAATACCATTCAGCCCACCCCACAGAATATTCCTGCTATAGATCCTTCTCTCTTTGATGCTCAATCTACAGGTGAGGCTGTGACTTTTGATTTTAGCTTACAAATTGTCTCTAGTTAAAAAAAAGAAAGAGAAGAACAATGCTGATGATACACCAATAGAATACTTAAAGTAGGAATGGTCTTTAAGTATACTGTGTGGTAATTTATCCTTGTGTAAAAATTACCATTTATGTTTTGTATGGCCACACCTATTCTATAAGTGAGATAGGACTATTTAAACCTGGGCAAGAGGCCACTCGTAACTACTTAGTGCCCCTGTGTAGACCTGGAGTGGGCTTACTCAAAGGTTATTTTTATTTTTTAAAAAGCATCTGAATGTATTGAAATATTTTTGAAATTGTGATGAACTTGTAGTTTTATAACCTTGGGCTATGATCTCATGACTTAACCAATTTGGAGATGACGGGGCCAATCCGAAGCCCTGCGGACCAGCACACGGAACACACGCAGTGCACATCCAAGCCCATCATGAGCCTACTGCTCATGTGCGTGTGTGCACACGGTAGCATGGGCAGGGCTTGGGATCAGCTCCACTGCCTCTTAGCCCAAGGTACTGCAGAAACTGAGGCTGGGGAAAATTGACCCAGTGAGTTAACAGTGGGATCACAACTGTTACTCTTTTCAAATGAGTCTTTGACCACATTTACCTTTACCGTGGGATTTACCGTGGAGAATTCTCATGATGTTCTTGAGCTTCCTGGGAAAATTACAGGATGCAAAGGCCAGTATCTTCTGGAATACAGTACCACTGTTTGGATCAAGGGGAAAGCACTGTGGAAGTATTGTGCCCCGCTCTAAAGTATGTGTGTGAATGCATCTTTTCCCCTCAGGAAAGCCTGTCCTAGATCAGAACAACTTGGCTTCTGTGTTGGCCACAGTATCTTGGCTTTCAGTGTTAAGGACCTAATCCTACCATAATTACCATTGGGTAAAGTGCCTCAAGGTAACTTGCTCTCAAAAACATGACTTTAGAACCATTCAGTTACTTGCTTTTTTCACAAATGTCAAGAATGTGGTGATTTTGAATTTAGAGCTGAAACAGGAGTAGGTTTAATATCCAAGGATAGTCTTTGCATTTTTTGGTAGCCCTTTGCCTACCCGAATACTGTCTCCAACCAAAGAGGGTACTTGCATATCCTATTTTGGGGGTATTCCACTTTGGTTTTTCCTGTTTTTCAGATCAGTTGTTTCAGTATTTTAATCACTTTGGTATTTCAGTTGCCTCATTTTCAGCAATCACACATGCGCAATAGTGCAAATATTGCTGACATGATGTGATAAATGTATCAAAATAGAAAAAATAAAAAACCAAAATTGGGTGTATAAAGTCTCTTCTTCTCCCTCACCCACCTTCCACTCTGGCCACATAAATTCTGTTACCTTAGCTTCCCCACCCCCCACCCCCATTCCCCTAAAAAAGATGCTGACAATTAATGTACAGTAGTTGTCATTTTTATGTAGTTCCAGGTATGCATGTCCTACCCACTCTAGCTTGGTGAGGCATTGAGGAGTTATCTCCTGCTAGAGTATCAGGGTGCTACTCTAGACAGTTGTAATTCAGAGACAACTAGCATATATTCTTATCCAAAATAGTATAAACATTAATCAGTGTTTATTTGTATCGCTGCAGTAGCTGCAGAGATTGATGAGGACAGGGAAGTCAAAGATGAGCTGGAGTGAAGTGGTGAAGGAGGATATGGCAAAATACTGAGTGATAGATGAGCTGACATACAGGAGGGGTCCCATAATATATGGGGACAACAGGTCCAAAGGAAGTTACGTAGTTTAGGGCTGCCACTGGATAACTTACTTTCCCTGGGGTATCTGGGAGCCAGGAGGCTTATTCATCAGAGAATTAATGATGTTAGCATTCAGACTGAATTAGCTACTATGTGTGAGAAGGGATCAATAAGATACAAATTAATGGGAAACAATGCCAGACCTCGACTGAAAGAAAACAGCGAAGGAAAAGAAAAATGGAAATTTGAATACTCTTGGCTTTTATTGGTCTGTGTTTGATTCCATCTCAAAAAATACCAGTGTTTTGACATGGTGTCTTAGTGATAATGTTCTCTCTGCATTAGGTATTGGATGATCCCTAAAATCTAAGGCTAGATAATGATCTTAAAGTACTGATTTAGGCTGAACATAAAAAGGAATTTGAGCTTCAGCAGTCGTGACTAAATGGGTATGATTTAGCATGATTGGGAAACTTTAGTTAAGAAAAATACATTATGAACTAGCAAGAGATACTTGCAGGTCATAATTAGACGTATTTTTATCTACTCTGGATTTTAATATACCCTACCAGTTATGTTCCATGTACTGGAGGGGGTGGGGGGATGTAGACATATTTCCTTTCCATTCAGTAGTGAAAAATGTCAGGCTGAATTTTCGTTTGGTTTTTTTTTTTAGTGATGTTTTGGTGGGGAAAGAAGTTACGGTCTTGCTGAGGGAAAGCTGAGGCTGCTTGCTCACGTTACCAGGCCCGGCAAAATTCCCCGTGTGGAATCTCATGGCTGGGAAACTTCATTTATCTCCAAACGTGCGTGGAAGGATAAAAATATCAGTCGGGTCCTGTGGCATTTTCTCTTATGAATGATGACTGGATTTTGAGCCTCATGATTTGTAAGAGAAAATGCCGCAGGAACTGGCTAATGACATTTTTACCCCCGCGCCCATGTTTGGAGAGAAACAGAAGATTTCCAGCCGTGAGATTCCATGTCAGGAGTTTGCCGGGCCAGGTAATGTGGGCAAGCAGGGTAAGTCATTATTGTTTGAGAGGGAGGGAATTTCATAGTCTCAAGTCAACTTCTTTGAAAGTTTTGTCTCCTGCAGGATTCAAAATCTGTCCTATGCTCAGTGTCAATGTCATCTAAGCTAGGGCGGTATAGGAACTTTTATTTATTTATTTATTATTTTAGGCATTTGTAACACACCCATCCTGCCACAGGCAGCTCTGGGCGGCGCACAGTATAAAACATTAACATTAAAACAACTTTTAAAATAGACAACAAAGGGAGGTATAAAAAATCCCCAACCACCCACCACCCTAGCCCATTCTCTCCCCCCCCCCGAAAGCCAGGCAAAACAGCTACGTCTTGCAACAGCGTCGAAACGAGAGGAGATCCAGGGCCAAACGGGCCTCCACCAGCAGGGAGTTCCACAGCCGTGGGGCAGCCACCGAGAAGGCCCTCTCCATCGTGACCCCCGGCAGTCTCGGGGGACTTCCAGGAGAGCACCCCCCAATGACCGCAGGGGCCAATCCAGAGGCCGGGGGAGTGAGGCGGTCCCGCAAATAGGTTGGGCCGAGGCCGTTTAGGGCTTTATACTACAAGCAGCCAGTGCAAAGACCGAAGAACCTGTGTAATATGTTCCCGGCGGCCCAATCCCACCTAACTTATGGCATCTAACTACTTTCTCACATTCTTGTCATCCTTTTACTTGTATTAATTTTTGTGAACACTGATTTCATTTGCTACGTTGCATTAAATTTTATATAATCTGAAAATTTTCACCCTTATCCTTCCTTTCACCTGTGCCAGTATATAGTGGAAACGTCTGTTCATTCTGTTTGTGCAAGTTATCACTTGTAATTAATAAATGTGTAATGAATAAATTTGGGTGGTTTTAACACACAAAATAGCAAATGTAACAGGGTGATATTTAAATGTTCTCCTGATCCTTTTTTTAAAATTGAGGTTCATTACATTTTAGATCTGTTTACATTCCTTTTAATAAAAGCAGAAATGAAGTTTGTTGTTTTAAATAATGATGGTTCTTCGAATGGCTCCATGATTCTCACCTTGGGATCACATGACTACGTATGTCAGGCACCAGAACAGCCTGTCTCTCTCAAAGCAGTCAAGTCTTTTCCATTTACTGCTCAAGTATGTGGCATTTATTTTAAAAAGGGGTGGAGGGAGAAACACTGCACGTACACTGCAAATAATAGCAATTTCAGTCCTTGCTTTAATTTTATGTAGGCTGGGGCTATGTAGATTGGGGCTAAAGCAGTTCCTACACACAATGCTGCACTGGTTTCAACATGTTAGGGCTGATTCAGCTGACTGGAACTTGGCATGTAGACAAGGGGAAGACTGACTTTCGAAAATACATACAATCTATGTGAAACACCAGTTGTTCTCATTCTTAAACTGCTTACTTTTCTCTGGTTTTTTTTATCCCTGGTCAAAATTCCTTTTCAATTTCTGCCTCTGGCTCCCAGTTGCCTAGTTGAGAGAATCATGGCTGCAGGAAGTTAACATTGGACTGTCACATTTCAGTAATGAATATAACTACTAGGCTAATATTATTTTTGGATTAACACAGAGTCTGGTTTGTTTCAGGATAGGTACAGCATAACTTTCCCATATGTCAATATTTTTAATATTTCAGAGTTGAGTCTTTGAATGATGTAGGTTAAAATTAAGTAGTTACTAAATGGGCAGACCTTCTAAATGATAGCTTTGAGATAATTACAGAACTGTAGTTCTTCCCACTTCACTTTCTGATAAATATTGTTGTAAATTATTTCATGAAAAATACAGTTAATTTCTCTCTTTAGCTCCAGTTTTGTAAGGTGCTGACTTCAGTGGGAGTGGAAACCATGCAGTACCTAATAGACCTTCCAGTGATAAACTTGGTTTTACAACTTAAAATAGTTGGAACCTTTCCTTAAAGTGTTGATTTATACTATCATCTGAAGTAGGCTTCATAATAAATAAGGCTTTTGCCAGCAAAACATTTAATGTAGTGGGTATTGTAAAAATAAGATTAGATTGGTGAATTTAGGCTTGTTTCCAGTAAATCAGTTGAATACTGGACTGATGCCTTGGCTTTTCTAAAGATTGATTTTCTAGTTTCTTTTGGCATCATAATATGAAGCACAAAATGTCCTAGAGGCAGCTTTGGGAGAACCTGTTCTGGTGATTTTTGTAAAAAACCTTTTAAATATTATTATTATTATTTATTAAAAGAGTGTTACCAAGGTTGAATGTGAAATTCAGCATGATTGGTTTGACTGTAAAATTTTGTTTAGCTTATAAAATATATACAAGACTATGTATACGTATCCCATGCATAAGCCTTTTTTACATATAGTATAAACTATTTCTATTTACTCAATAATAAATTAAAGTGCATGGCAGCAACACAGTAATTTTACAGGTCTGAAAGGTACTAGGATATTCAGACTGTGAAGCCTATAATGAATGATTGTTGATGTAAAACCAGCATGCATGCATACTGTAATAGGGGACGTTCTTGTAGCTGGAAGAGTTATACAGAATTAAGTCTGAATGGCTTGGCCGTGTTTCTCAGTGAGGACAAAAGAATTATAACATAAACTACTGTCTTTGTCCCATGCAGATTGTAACATGATTATCGTTACCTTACAGCAGTGTTTAGAAGCCTTCCTTAGCTGCCTTGCATAAAGGGCAAATCTTTCTCAAAAGTATTGACTTACTCACAAAAGCACTGGACAGTTTAACTATCCTTGTTAAGGTTCTTGTGTGATATCAGAATGGAACTAAAGAAACTGAGCATTATATATTAAAAACTAACTTTAAAAAACTGAATCAGCCAATCACTTCTTAGTCTTTGATAATATAACTGCTTCAAACATTTTAAGTAAAAAGTTAATTAAACTGCAGTGATGCCATGAGACTTCTTAATTTTCCTTTTTTACTGTTCCTGTGTTTGCAGGGGAGATCCGTTTGACTCCTGAGGACATTGCCAGGGCTCAGAAATATTGCAAATATGCTGGCAGCGCTTTGCAATATGAAGATGTGAGCACTGCTGTGCAGAATCTACAGAAGGCCCTCAAGCTACTGACTACAGGCAGAGAATGAAGCCTTTGTACAACAGAGTCATGTCTTTTGCCTAAAGAACTAACAGTCCATTACTCTACCTTCTGCTTGTCCGGGGAACACAGTTACATGAAAGTTTCAATTCTATTGACCGTGAAAATAAAATCTGCCTCTTCATTTCAGATATTTGCTGTAGCACTAGTATACAACTTTATCCAGATTTCATTTTCCATACAGTGGAACCAGAAACATTTGGGTGCAATGGATTGATATAAGCAAGACACTGAAGAATGCATGGGCGCACTGCTTACGAGTTAGAATGAATATTACAATATTTAGACTATTTAGGAGAACTTTTAGGAATTTGGAATGACAAAAGTGAGAGTCCGAATTTGGCACTCATCACAAAGATTATAAAAATAACTGTTTGCTGAAGTTGGAAACAAAATAATCTCTTTTCTGTAATATATAATAAGGATTTGAGAGGATGATTAAAAAGTTCTCCCTGAAAGAAGGGCGCGCATGTGTGTGTATGTGCGTGCACGTGGACGGGGTGGTTAATATGGCTTATATTGTTTTGGGATTATCAAAGATCAAGTTATAAAGGTTGGAAGCTTTTTTAACAAAAAGAGAGATTTAAAAACACATTTGTATTGGAGTAGCTTTGGGCAAGATTATTTTAGGGGTTCCTGACCTCGGGTCCCTTTGTGATCTGCTACATGCTGTTTTGGTAAATGGTTCTTAATAATTTTGCATAGCCAATTTAAATTTTGTGGACTGAAGGTAAATGAAAGGTACTGTTTTTAGAGATGATCCTGAACTCAAAGCCCAGAACCAGATACTCTGAACGTTGAGAGCATTTGCACCTAACTCCGAACTTCAGAACTGCTTCATCTGTACAACTGGTTGAACCAAACACTTGAACCCCTTCTGATCTAAACTTTGCATCACAGGTTCATCTCTAGTGCGAGTGCCACAGGGCTTGAGAGCTTTCAGCTAATGCTTTCCCCTGCTTATTTTCTAAATGAGACTTTGGAGGTTCTAGACTTGATTAAAATATCTTGGACTCTTTGTAAGCTTGGTCATTGGGAACTGTTGAGCTATTGGTAGTTCAAAAGTGTATCTATGGTGTTTAAAAACAATGAATAAAATAATCTTTTAACTAGTATGACACTCTAAGTTCTTCCAGTGCAATCCGCTGGACGGGGAGGACAGACAATTTTGTAAAGCTATAAACCAATGTAAAAGTGACCTGAAGGCGGAAATAGTCTGGTTGTGTGCTGGAGATAATATATTAAATTTCCAGGGAGCAAAGAAGTAGACATAGACAATTTCATGGGAAAGCAATTTCAACATCGTCCTTTACTAGCAAAATGAAAATAATAGTGGTGTCATAAGATGAAGGTTAAAAAGAAAGGCTCGATTTTAAAATGTTTCCAAAGCCTCAAGGCCATTTTTCTTACGCAATCCTGTAGGTGCTGTTTCTTGTAAGTTTAAAAACAAAACCAAGTCTATCGTTCAAAACAAAGTATCTTTTCTGATGCATCATCAAGAGGTTCTGCACAAAAAGCTCTTTTCCTTTCAAGGAATGTTGCTACTGCTCCCAGCACAGCTACTACAATGTATATGAAATGAGGCACATAAGCAGCAACCTATCCTTACTTCTCTGAGTAGCATACAGAAGTTGTCCCATGCACAACTTCTGTATGCTCCAAACTGGAGTGTGCTCAGAATATACATAACTTAAGGCAGCATTTGGCCTAATTTAGTACAGCTAAGAAAATTTGTGTGTAATAGGTGTTTCATGGATGTGCTTTTATATTTAGAATCTTTCATCCAAAGGGATTCTAAAGCGCTGCAAATTCTAAATAGAGAAAACATAAAATTCCTCTGAAATTCAGCCATTTCTGAGATTAATGTGGCAGCTTTCACTTTTTTTAAAAGTTCACATCCTTACTATGCAGCAGTTTAGAAAAAATGTATCCGGTTCAAAACATTGGGGAAATTTAGGTAGGCAGAAGGTAATTCTAATCTGCGTTTGGCAAGGATGCTTAGATGTTAGTTTTGCTCTTAAGTAGCATGGGATCTTTTATAAGTTTTCAAGAACTCGTTTTCCATCCAGTCTGACTGATGACACTTCCACCTACATTTCCCTCCAGCATTGGGCTGGGAATTAGATATGCTCACTCAGAGAAGAGAACCACCACCTACTGAGTCATATGCCATTTCCAGCAACTCCCTGGGTTTCCTTTAATGGGGGCTTGCATCCAAGCACTAGTAAAACTCAACCTTGCATTATCATGTACAATCTGAACTTGCAGCCAAAGGTAGTAAAAGCGCCTTGAACTTCATGTTAACTGTTTTGCACAAAAAAATGTATGTAGACTAATTATAATTTTATAGGAATTACCATCTTACTGATTTTCCTAGTACCTGGACCAGAAATGTGCCCAGTGCTGAACAGTCTTTACTAGAGGCAGGTCCTTGTCCTGAGGAACTTGCAGTCCAGGATAGACAAGAGGGGAACACAAGAAGAAATGGAGTACATTCAAGAAGTTGAGATGCTTTAGGTGCAGGTGATTAGCAGGGGGCTATTGTTTGTTGTGTGGGCTTTTTTCTATACAGGGCTATGGTGGTAGGGTAGGGGTTGTAGGTGGGGGGGTTAAAAGGGGGGGGACCCAGTGACCCCCCTTGGTGAGAGCGGGAGGAGCACCCGGAGGGTTGGTGGGGAGGGGGGTGGCTCGGCATCCTGGTGAGAGGGGGATACCGAGGGGTGATGGGGGGTATGACCTGTCCCGGCCCCTGGTGGGAGCAGGAGGGCAGGGGGGAGGTTTTGAGGGGGGAGGGCTGTTGGGCAAACAGCCAGGTCTGAAGGGCCAGGAGTGGGTGGACGGAGGGGAGGGCATGGCCATTGGTGTCGTGCTGGGGCATGGACGGTATGGTCCACGGTGTGGGAAGGCACAGGCCCCTAGGGGTCCAAGGTGCCTGAGGAGTGTGTCGGTCATCGCCCCCCCGCTGAGGGAGAGGGAGGTGCCGGCTCCAGGGTCCGCACATGGGGGACTGGTGCTGATGAATGCGAGGTCCGTTGTCAACAAGGCCCCAGTTATCCATGATTTAATCTTGGATGGGGCCGTGGACCTCGCATGCATCACAGAAACCTGCCTGGATGATCTGGCCGGTCCAACTTTGGCGGATCTGGTTCCAGCTGGGTATGCCGTGCAGCATCAGCCCCGCATGGGCGGCCGGGGAGGAGGCGTAGCTATTGTTTTTAGGGAAGACTGGCCTGTTAGGAGGTATCCAGTGCCGGAGATTGTGGGTGTAGAGGCTCTGCACGTGGTGATCGATTTGGCTGGGGGCAAGCTAGGGGTGCTGCTGGTGTACCGGGCCCCTTCATGCCCGGCGGCATCCCTTACCGCTCTAGCGGAGCTGGCCTCGGAGGTGGTGTTGGGCTCCCCCAGGACTTTGGTTCTGGGGGACTTCAACGTCCACGCCGATGCCGGCCTTGTTGGGGCGGAGCGGGAGTTCATGGCCGCCATGGCAACTATGAACTTGTCCCAGGAGGTGATCTGCCCGACCCACGTGGGGGGACATACCCTCGACCTGATCTTCGGCTCTGGCCTTGAGGCGGGGGGTCCGGTTGTGGGGGAGGTGACAGCGGTGCCCTTGTCGTGGACGGACCATTATCTCCTTCAGGCCGGTCTTTTAGCGCGCCCCCTCCAGAAGGGGAAGGGACCAGTTAGGATGGTCCGCCCTCGGAGGCTGATGGAACCCCAGCGGTTCCAGGAGGTCCTGAGGGAGCTTACCCTGGACGTGGACGGTCACTCTGTGGATGAGCTGGTCCGGCATTGGAACAGCTTGCTGGAGGAGGCCATTGACAGGGTGGCTCCGAGGCGCCTTCTGCCTTGGTCTCGTCACCGCAGGACCCCTTGGTTTACTGAGGGGCTGCGGTGTATGAAGCGTGTAGGCAGGAGGCTAGAGCGACGCTGGCGTCGGACTCGATCTGACTCCGATCGTCTTCTCCATAGGGCCCATTTGCGGTCCTATGTTGAGGCTGTGAGGACGGCGAGGAAGGAATTCCTCGCGGTCCTCATAGCGTCTGCGAAGTCGCGTCCAGCGGAGCTGTTTCGGGTGGTGCGGGGGCTGGTTAGTCCGGCCTCCCTCCGCCTGGATGGGGACTTGTCCCGGGCCCGCTGTGAGGAGTTTGTCACCTACTTCGCAGACAAGATTGCTCGGATTCAGACCGACTTTGACGCTGGGTTGATGGCAGTAGGGGAAGAGCGCGGGGGGGCGGAGGGCCCGTCTGGTCCATCTTTGTGGGGTGAGTTTCGGGAAGTGACGCCGGCCGATGTGGTGGATGTCCTGGGGTCTGTGAGGGCCACGTGTTGTCAACTAGATCCGTGCCCGTCCTGGTTAATAAAAGCTTCCGGGGAGACGTTGGGGACGGTGCTGGCGAGGGTGGTGAATGCGTCCCTTCGGCAGGGGAGGTTGTCGCCTTGCTTAAAAGAGGCTGTGGTGCGCCCCCTGCTGAAAAAACCATCGTTGGACGTAGACGCGCTCGCCAGCTACCGACCTGTCTCTAACCTTCCCTTTTTAGGGAAGGTTATTGAGCGGGCAGTGGCGCTCCAGCTCCAGGTGCATCTGGATAGCATCGGGTTCCTAGACCCTTTTCAATCTGGGTTCCGCCCCGGCTATGGCACCGAGACGGCGTTGGTGGCCTTGGTAGACGACCTCCGCCGGGAGATGGATGCAGGATGTTCAACATTTCTCATCCTGCTAGATCTCTCGGCCGCTTTTGACACCGTGGACCATGGGCTGCTGCTGAGGCGACTGCGTGACCTGGGGGGTCTGGGCGGGACCGTTCTTGAATGGTTCCGCTCATTCCTCTCGGGGAGGAGCCAACGGGTAGTGTTGGGGGAGGAGACATCGTGCCCCCGCGCTTTACCGTGTGGCGTTCCGCAGGGTTCGATCTTGTCTCCGCTGTTGTTTAACATCTATATGCAGCCCTTGGGGGAGGTCGTGAGAAGGTTCGGGGTGCGATGTCACCAGTATGCTGATGATACTCAGCTGTACCTCTCTTTTTCTACTGACCCAGACCCTGCTATCTCGTTGCTTTCCCAATGTTTGGAGGCCGTGGCGGAGTGGATGCGGCTGAGCAGACTGAAGCTTAACCCCGACAAGACGGAGGTGATGTTGGTGGGGAGAGCGAAGGGGGTGGTGGCCCCCCTGGTTGGGGGGGTTCGCCCTCCTGTAGCTCTGCAGGTTCGGAGTCTGGGGGTGATATTGGATGCAGATCTGCGTCTGGAGCGGCAGGTGGAGGCAGTCGCTAAGGCTGCCTTTTGCCAGCTATATCTAGTACGTAGGCTGCGTCCGTATGTCTCTGGCCCGGACCTGGCCTCCCTCATCCATGCCTTCGTCACCTCGAGGCTCGACTACTGCAACGCGCTCTACGTGGGGCTTCCCTTGTTCTTGGTTCGGAGGCTGCAGCTAGTACAGAATGCGGCGACTCGTCGTCTTATGGGGACAGGCCACCGGGAGCATATTACACCGGTGCTCTGAGCTCTGCACTGGCTGCCGATAGCGTGCCGAGCCAAGTTCAAGGTGCTGGTGATGGTTTATAAAGCCCTACATGCTCTCGGCCCCTCATACCTTAGGGACCGCCTCGCCCTCCGCGCCCCATAGCGGCTCCTGTGGTCTGCCTGGGGTGCCTTCCTGGAGGTCCCCCGTGTTAAGCGGGGGGCCACGATGGAGAGGGCATTCTCAGTAGTGGGACCGCGGCTGTGGAACTCCCTTCCGGAGGAAGCTTGCCTGGCCCCTAGCCTGTTAACATTCCGGCGAAACTGTAAGACCTGGCTGTTCGCCCAGGCCTTTGGGAGGGAGGGTGAGTAGGGGGGGGTTTAGTTCCCCCACCTATTTTTGGTTCTTAGATTGTTTTACTAGCCCTGTTTAATATTTTTATAATATTTATGATTATTTTAACTGATTTTATTGTATTTTAAAATGTTGGAAGCCACCCCGAGCTGCATGGCAGGAGGGGCGGGGTAAAAGTCTATAAAATAAAAAATAAATAAATAAATAAATTAGCTGAGTTACATAGGGAATGGGTATTCCAAAGGAAGAGAGGTAGGGTTTTAGGAAGGAGTAAGCAGAGTATGGGTGCAGCCAGACAAGCTGCTCCGGCCCGATGTCTGCACCACACCATGGTAGACAATCGGCCCCGCCACACTACAGGGCCAGCACGGAACCAGGCACACAAGCAGGGGAAAGGCAGGCTGCTGAGCCTGTTACGGAGCCGTCGACACAGCCAGCTGCTGGAGGCTCCAACCCCTGCAGTGAAGTATCAGGTCCACTGCCCATATGCAGCTGTGGGCAGGGGGAGGGTGCACTCTCCCCTCCCCCCCAATAGTTGATAGGCAAGGGAATCCCAGGAAGAGCACGCAGCTTCTTTCTCATCTTACTTCCTCCTTCTCCTCCTCCTGTTGGGTAGCTCTCCACTTGACCGGTAGGAGGCAGATGAATATTTTCTTATGCACATGCGCCTCCCGAGCTACCCGACTGTCTTTTCCAGTCCGTTCATCTGCCTTAGGCCGGTAGGACGCTTGTCGCAGTAGCTGGGTCCAGGAGCTCAACTAGCCCTCAGTCAGCGGCGGGAGAAACAATGCCGTGGGGCTAGATAATAAAATAAAATAAGGAGGGAGAAATCGGGCCTCAACCAGGAGCTCAGGGACAGCGAGGCTGGGCCCTAGAGCAAATCCTTTCCCAAACCAAAAAATCAGTGAGAGGAACGGGCAGCGCACCTGGGCCCTGTTTTCCTCTCGGAGGGGTACTATAAGAGCAGCGGGGAGCCGCATGAACAGGCAGGCCCTCCACAGCAGAATGAGCAGTGTTCAGGGACCTCCAGCCACCTCAGGCCCCACAGGGGGTTCTGAAGCAGCAGTGTGCTCTCAAGAGAGCCAGGATACCCAGGAGAAATTGGCAGAGCTAACACGGTCAGTCCAAGAAATTATGGTCACCCTGGGCAAACTGTCAAAGCCAAAGGGCAGAAAGAGACCCCCCCGCAGATAGGCCCAGCAAGACAAAGGTGGGAAGATTAGGGGCTCCAAAAAAAGAGGGCAAAATGGCCACCAGAGGGAGCCACAGACAGTCTGCTGAACTCCTCTTCCTCTGAGGAGAGTGAGCAGGGAAAACAGCCAGCAGGGGCTGCACAGTCCAGTTCTGCCCAGCAACAGCCAGAGTTTCTCAGCCACCATGTCAGAGCAAGACAACTCTGACTTAGAGGAAGGGAAATGGGACAATGAAAGGCAATTTCCCCCGTAGTGGAGGAATGAGCTGGTAGCTCAAGTCATAAGGACCCTGCAACTGAAGGAGAAGTCCCGCAAGGGGGATTCCTCAGACTCTCAGGAGGAAGAGACCAGGCAGTACATACCGCTAGTGCATGGAAGGGATCAGGGGCTCCCTCTTGATAGCGCTTTCGAGCGTTTAGTCCTCGAGGAGTGGAAGCACCCAGACAAGGGCTATAAAATGAATAAAACACAGGATTCCCTATATGCTTTCACAAGAAAGAAGGAGCCATTGTTCAGGAACCCCAAGGTCGATGCAGGGGCAGCATCCCTGGCTAGGCATACAGTGTTCCCTTCTGAGGGGGACTGCCATCCCCGAGATGCAACCGACAGAGCTGTGGACACAACCCTTAGGAGGGCTCTAGAGTCCACATCAGCATCCCTAAGAGTCAGTATAACAGCCTCCTATGTATCCAGGGTCATGTTAGCCTGGATGCAGGAGGCGCAAGACCCTGAGATCTCTGAGGGGAGATCACAAAGGATCAACTCTAGGATCTGCATGGCAGTGGTTTTTCTGGCAGATGCAACAACAGATTCTTTAACGTGGTCTACCAGAGCGGTCGCGAATAATATAGCGGCCAGACGCAGAGTGTGGTTACGCTCCTGGGATGGTGATGTAACAGCTAAGAATCTGCGTACTGCCTGCCCCTACAAGGGCTGTAAACTGTTTGGAGTAGGTTTAGAGAAGGTACTGTAAGAGGCTTCCAGTAAGGATAAAACAAGAACCCTCCAGAAAGTGAGTGCTAAGAGGAACATTCCTTTAGGGGGCATTCCTTTCATTTTAGAGGCTTCGGAGGTACCTCTAAGAGGTTCCAGACCCAATCTCAGAGAGGGTACTCCCCCAACTTCACTTTCAGGGGTAGGGGGTTCAGAGCAGGGCGATATGACAGAAGAAGAGTGGGAGGTGCAGGGCCCAGTCATGCAAGACAGGAGGCATGACTGTGCCAACGCACGGGTGGGGGGCAGACTCCAGCAATTCCACGGGTCCTGGACCAAATCAGTTACAAATTCCTGGATCCTCTCCTGCGTGGAAAGCGGCCATTCCATCGAGCTGGAAAGCACCCTCAGACACAGATTTCTGCCATCTCCAAGGTCAAAGAACGTCACAAAGCATCTCACATTAACCACCGAGATCAGAAGGCTAGCGGACATCAAGGCCATAGAAAGGGTGCCACCACATCACCATTATTCAGGACTCTATTCTTTTTCTGGTGGCAAAAAAGCTAGGAAAATGGAGGGCGGTACTCGACCTGAAGGCACTCAACCGCCATGTAAGAAAAAGAAGGTTCAAAATGGAGACAGTGACATCCATCTGTCGCTGCATCCAGAAAAACGATTGGTTGGTATCGCTGGACCTCAGAGAGGCGTACTTGCACATACCAATCTGGGAACCGCACAGGGGATGGCTCAGGTTTGCGTACAACAATGAGCATTGGCAGTTCAGGGCCCTTCCCTTTGGCCTGTCATCAGCTCCCAGGACCTTTATGAAGGTATTGATCCCCCTCGTGGCAAATCTAAGAGGAGACATGAATTCCCTCCACCCGTACTTGGATGACCTACTGATCCGGTCCCATTCTCGAGACAAGTGCGGATCTCGACAGGACAATTTCATACCTAGAGCACCATGGATTCCTGGTGAACAGGGAAAAGAGCCACCTCAGTCCCACACAGAGGTTGGAGCATCTGGGAACCATCATCGATACCAGCTCCGATCTCGCATTGGTCCCCCAATCTCGGAAACAGAAGATTCTAAAACTGGTGAAGATACTCAGAGTGAGCAGACGAATGAGGCTCAAGAGTCTGGCATTGCTATTCGGGCTACTCATATCCTGCACAGCCCAGGTAACGTGGGGAAGGTTCCACCTACATCCCTTGCAGAGGCTGCTAAAGTCTTTCCAGCACTAGCTCACCTCCAGACACAATCCCTGGGTTCCAGTGCCAAGCTACCTGCAAAGATCCATGTCCTGATGGTTAAGAATCGCAACTTTCCAAGACAGCGTGCCACTCACGGAGCCAACAAGAGAGGTACTGACAACAGAGTCCAGCCTCAGGGGCTGGGGAGCACACACAGCAACGCAATCAATACAGGGTACCTGGTCACAGAGGGATGCACAGCAACAGATAAACTTCCTGGAGCTGAAGGCCGTTCAACTTGCCTTGCAACAGCTGCTCCCCACCTTCACCGGGACACACCTGCTAGTATACACCGACAATGTGATGGCGAAGGCTTACATCAACCACCAGGGAGGATCCAGAGCGCCGTCATTACACCAGGAAGCGATCAAGCTGATTTCATGGGCGCAGACTCTCATAGCTTCTCTGAAGGCTCTACATATCAAAGGTCAGGACAGTGTAATGGCAGACTGGCTGAGCCGTCAAGCCCTGGAACCCCACAAGTGGGTTCTAAACAGCTCAGTGTTCCGAGAGATAATGAGAGAGTATGGTCTTCCACAGGTAGATCTATTTGCCAACAAGGATAATGCACGAGTACCACGCTTTATGGCACAAATACCGTGCAGGGAAGCGGAGGCAACGGATGTGCTGAATCAACTATGGCCCACGGGTCTGCTTTACGCTTTTCCACCATTTCCCCTAATCGCTCGAACAATAGCCAAGGCTCGCAAGGAATGTACACTACTACTCCTGGTCACACCATGGTGGCCCAGGAGACCCTGGTTTTCAGAACTAGTAGAGCTCAGCCAGAACCAATACAGACAGCTTCCTGAGATAGGAGATCGGCACTAGTGGAAGCTGTCTGTATTGGTTCTGGCTGAGCTCTACTAGTTCTCTCAGACAGGTAGAAGGAAAGATTCACATATAGGGGAGAGTCACAATTTGTGTTTTTTCTCAGTCTGGTTACTTAGGAGATCAAGTTTACAATTGGTTAGCCTGTTGCAGTTCATGTTTTTCCCTTAGTTGTTTCCCGCATTCAATTTAGGGATTTATAGTAGTTGGATTGGTTAGCAAGGAGCAGGATTACAAGGGCACTCGGCTATGATACAGACTGGAGAAGACAGCCAGGTAGCTCGGGAGGCGCATGCACATAAGAAAATTTTCATCTGCCTCCTACCGGTCAAGTGGAGAGCTACCCAACAGGAGGAGGATAAGGAGTGTAAGAGAGAGAGGAATTTACTGAAGGTAGGTTACCAATTCTCCTTTCCAGGCTCCCCCTCCCTCCATCAGCTGTTGGGTGGATCAAAGGAGAGGGGAGCCTGGAAAGAGCACAGGCTCCCACCCACCCAACTGACAGCTGATGGGGGGGGGGGAAAGAGACCAGAGGAGCCCCACACACACACACACACACACACACACACACACACACACACACACACACACACACACACACACACACAGGTGGACCCGATTCCTGCCCTGACTGTGATGTAACTGCGAACAATAGGTGGTGATTTCCTCCACTCACATGGTTGCCCTGAGCGTGATCAGCCACACGGGCTTGTTCTGCACTGGGCAGCCTTACCCCACTTGGGTAAGGCTGCTCCGTCATGCGTCCTCAGGATTTCTCCATGTACATGTTGCAAAGCAAGTGGATGCTCACCCCGTGGCGGCCCCTGGACACATGAACCACTACATACTGCATCCTGTGGCTCATTTGCCCAGGAGGGGCAAGGCTGCCCAGGGGGAGACAAATCTCCATGGGTGTCTTGTGTAGCTACACCTTGTCTATGCTTGGGTGGCACAGGGAAAGAGGTGAAGCAGTTCAGGAAGCAGAGAAATTGGGGTAGGGGAGGGGGGGATGGTAAAGGTATAGAAAAATTCCTAGGTAGAAACCTAGCAGGAAATGAGGGCAGAAAAATAGGAAAGAGGAGGCCTGGATGATTATTGAGGAGGACAAACAATTTGTGCTGGATGCAAAGGGAGAGAGGTTGCAGAGCAGGGTTTGAATATGATCAAAGAAGTAGGCAAGGCAGATTACTTTGGTAGTGTTGTACAGAAACGAGTACTTTAAGGTAAGAGCAGGGAAAGCTAGGGAGGAGGTAGTAGTAGTTAAAGCAAGAAATTGATAAGGGTTTTGCCAGTAGGAGCAGTAAGGGAGGGCTAGAATTAAGTGATGTTATGCAGAGAGAACAGGATTTAGCAATAGATTAAATATGAGGGGCAAAGGAATGGGAGAAGTCCAAAGATGAACCCCAGGCTTGATTGTCTGGGGGAAGGGTTGGATGGTGGGTACCACCAATGGAGATAGAGAGTGGTTTAGGGGGAAGATTTATTCAGTCTTGCATAAGTTAAGTTTAAGATGAGACACACCCAAGTGGACATGTCAAAGACAGTGATGGAAGACTGGATTGGGAGGGTGGGGGAATAAGACAGTTGAGTGCTGTCAGCATACATCTAGTTCTGGAAGCTGTGAAATTCAACAAGTTTGCCCAGGGATAGTGTGTAAAGGAAAAAGAGAAGAAGTGTAGCCATGAAAAATAGACCCAAGAAGGCCCCTGAAGTTTTCTGCAGATAGGCATCTTAGAGAGCATTATTGGAGAACAGATTTCAGAAGAGCTTGCAACATTTGTGCTGAGACACAATTTCTGTGTGGAGAGATTTTGGTAAACATGTTCCCTGTTATCTACTTGTTGGCCATATGTGCAGAAAGTGGTTGGATGAACTGAATTTTTTCCCCCCTGTTCACGTACCTTTTTCTCTGTTGAATTCTGTCAAAGGTGATTTTGGTGAGCACTTTGCATTATCCGCTTATAACTGTATATTGGTACGCTTAAATTAGAAGCGGTCCTTTGACACCAAGCAGTAGGTATTTTAATTGTTTCGTGGGCATTGGTCTAGAAGGTTTCTGTCTAGAGAGTTTGCCACAGCCTTTAAAACAGGTGATACACCAATGCTTTTGTCCATCTGGTGTGCAGGTAACTGGGGTGTCCAGTTACATTCTTTACACCAGTGCCTAAGGAGGGAAAGTGCCCAGCTGGGAATGGAATCCTTATGGGGCCTGTTCAGGTTAGATTTTATTATTTACAGCATAGGATTGAGGTTTATTTTTCCATTCTAACTTTCTTTTTCCGTCCTATCTTGTGACCATTTTGTTTTAATAGTTTGTTGAAGCATCTTTTATGAAATATGGATAAATCATAATAGATTTAGGTGTCCATTTTTCTGTCCAGAATGGGTAGAATCCATTTTTTCCTTCTGATCTCTCAATGACCTGTCACGTATTAGCAATAAACACACTCTGCCCTAGAATATTATCTTGTTTTGACTCTACTGAATTGTATGTGCACAGTAAACAAGTTTGGAAGGATGGCCTTGGGAGAAGTTAAACAATTATTGAATTATTCTAGTACCAAGTGGGCTCCCCTAGTGTCGTCATATGCACTGATTCTTGAAATAGCATTCTGTATAAATTCATGGATCTTTACATTTTATTTACACTGTTAGACTCTATTAAATTTTGTTAGAAGTTCAATTGATCACACTTTTGGTCTTGAATATGTTCTTTGCATTTCTCTTATTTCTGTTATTTCTTTGTATTTAAATCCAACAGGACATGAGAAATTACAGTTTCACCCTGTCCTAGAGTATTGTTTTGATTTTGACATTTCAATTAAATTTTATGTTTGGTTTAGTGTTAATAAAAACCGAGGATTGAACTAGTAAATTAGCAGAAATATTTTGGTGAACCAACAACGACACCTCACGGATTTTGATAGTGGTAGCATGTCAGGAAACTGTATCCCTGATGTTAAATCATTGCATCTTTAATGCTAATATAGGTTACATTTTTAAGCTAAACACCTGGTTGAAGGGCATTCAATTGGAATAGTATTAGTTAACATACTTCACACTGCAGATTCCAAATTGTTTTTAGGTATTTTAATTAAAGAATTCTGTAGAGATTAAGAACAGTCCATAGGATCTAAAAATCTAGGACAAAGATTAGACATTAGGAATACTGTAGCTAAAGTTTATTTCAACATAAGGTTTGGTTTCAGAAATGTACTTTAAATGAACCATTTAACTAACTAAACTTAAATTGTGCTTTAATACCAAATTCATAGTCTTATAAATCAGTGCATTGGTATGTTGCCAGTTTTACTAAATTTTACTCTATTTACTAAATTCCAAAATCGAAAAACCTCTGGTTTACAAGAAGAGTTAAGGCTCTTGCAAATTCAATTATGCACAATAAAGCATGGAAATTGGAAGTTAAGGCTCCCCACCTTAACTTCTGTGCCATGTTAGCAGTAAAGACATTGTAGTCTCATATATTGTGCTCATGTATAATTTACTCTCCATGCACTTTGCCTTTGTCTTTCAGTCCCAATCCTCTTCCTCTTTGCAGGTTGGGGGCAACACAACCTGGGTTCAGGAGGGCGTAAGCTGGCCCCTCACCCCCTCCGTTTCCTCTTTAAGAAAGAGAGGACTTCGGAGTTCTGGCTCCCATCACTTCTCCCCCTCTAATATACTTGGTCCCAGCCCTGTAACAGAGAACTCAGAACTCCTGGCTTCCAGCCTCTCCACCTCACTCTAATCCAGTAGGCTGCGTTCCCTTCACAGGCAACTCAATAGTCCTTGTTCTCCTCTCCCCTGCTCTCAACCTTGTAACAGACAACCCAGGAGTTCTGAGTTCAAGTTGCCCCTCTAACCCTGGAGCCCCCACTCCCCTCACAGAGAACTCAAAGGTCCTGGGAAATACATTTGTCTGTGTGTGTCATATGGAACAGAAGTGTGTGTGTGGAATGGCAAAAAAAAAACAGGAGAGGAAATGGAATAACAGGGAGAAAGGCTATTGGGAGTCAGTATCAGTATTTTATTAAACCAGATGTAGCCTTTGGCCATAGCCCAAACAGTTCCAAAAATTACAATACATAAAATAATATAAAAATAAAAATAATGCATATAAATTACTTTATAAGATAAAGAAACAGAATAAAATATTTGTTTGGCAATCCATCTTATATAAATTAATTCTGTGATTAAGCAATATCTTAGATGAGAACATAAAAGCAAAGTATACGAAGTATACTAACCGTAAACAGGGGTACCCAGATGACAAGATCTGAACTGAGGGCTTATCTTAAAGTTTAGGAAAAGGTCCCTTATTATAAAAGACCTCAGCAAATATTTGGCAACTGCTTGAGTGACTTTTAGGGATTGGTCGTTTAATAAAATTCTGACCAATTCAGAAGTTTCCCTTTGTTTACAAGAATCAGGTCCAGGTAATAAGTTCTAATGTTGTAATATAATTTACACTCAAGTAGTATATGGCTTGTTGTTTCGACCTGCTCATGGTCAAAAGGGCATAGCCGATCGCTATAGGGTACAGCTGTGCGACAACCCTCCATAACTTTCGTGGGAAGAGCATTTAAACATGCTAACTGAAATTTTAACTAAACCAGGGGACAGTTTGTCCTGGCAGTAACTAACCGACTGCCAGGGCTTAGAAATAAGGTCATAACAACTCCCCAAAGCAGGTGAGGAATTAATTCATGCTGTATCTTCTTGAAGAGCTAGGTCATCAATTCTGTTGTAAATTATAATTTTAGCTGCCAGCAGATCTGTACCCTGAAAGTATGATGGAGAGAATCCCAAATTGGCAATTTTCTTGTTCAGCATGTCAAGTCATGGAGATGTGAAAGTGTCCTTGGCAAGAAGAGAAAGTAATCCTGTCAGGACGGCAACCTGATACGTAATCAGAGGAACAGGGCATACTTTAAAACCGGCATGTTCCACCTTAATTGCCCTAGCTCCAACCTTATAGCGGCAGAGGCTATACCTATGGGTAGATGGAGTAATTTCCTCAAAAACACTGATTGCACTCTATCTAAATTGTAAGGGTAACTTACTGCCCATAGAGATGCACCATATAATAGTAGAGCGGCAACCTTCGCGTTGAAAACCCTCAGGGCCATAGACTCTCTGTTTATTCCTTTCTTGGAGAAAAATCTTAAAATAGTGGTACTTGTGCCCGTTGCACAATTTAGAGCTGACTTAGCCTGTAATTCCCAACTGCCTGTTTTAGTAAGGATAATACCTAAATATTTATAATGGTCAACTTGCTCTATAAGTTCTGAGCCTATCTTCCATAAATGTTTTTTCCTTTCACCACCAAAAATTATGGTTTTGGTTTTAGTGTAATTAAGTCGTAGCATATTACTGGAACAGTAATCCGATAACTCACTTAGTTGGTTCTGCATCCCTACTTTGGTCTGGGAAAGGAGAACTGCATCGTCTGCATATAAGAACACCCCCACCGCTTGATCTGTATTGGGAGTCAAAGAATAGGGAGTCAGCTATGGTAAGTGCTTCCTCAGTCTTCTGAATCAGTTATTTCACTCAAACGTTATTATTGTAACTATTTCTAATTCCTCCTGTCATTCAACCAACTTACTTAATCCTGCACACTTTTTGTATTTTTTCCTGTCATTCCAACTATGCCACTTACTGCATCTGGTGCCTTCCTTATAATTTCACACCCTCTTGCCATCCCTATGTAATTCCAAAGATGCAGCTGTGTTGAATAATTTCACAATCACTTAATTGGATGTTGGAATGACAATAGTATTTATTTAGAAATTGGCATTGCTGTTGCCTCCATTCTTTCCAATGGCCATTCCATTTTATTAATTTCAATGCATACCCAACATAATTTTAATTAAACATTTGTATACAACTGTACCCAGATTCACTATGCTCTAGGAGGGCAGTGGAGACTAGTGGGTAAGAGGAGCAGTTGTGAGCCATTGGTCAGCTGTCCCATTCTCCCTAACTGAAATGAAAGGATAGAGGAAAAGAAGGTGGTGAGGGGCCAACTCACGCCCTCCTGTCCCCAGTAGGGATGGGCGAACACGGTTCGGATGTTCAGAGTTCAGACTGAACTCGGTCTGTTCGGACGTCCAAACTGAACGTCCGAACCGAACTCTCAAATGACCAAACAGTTCAGTCGTGTTCGGATTAGTTCGGGGGCAGGAAAAATGTTAACCGAAAATTAGGTTTCGGTTTCGATTTTGTTTTGGTTTTGTTATTTTTGAATGTTCGACCAAGTTCGGTCAAACCGAACTTGACTGAACCGAACCATCGAACTCGAACTTGGGTTTCGAACCAAACGACAAAACATCCAAACCACTTTCTGTTCGCCCATTCCTAGGCCCCAGCTTCAGTGTTGCTGCCAACCTGCAGAGGAAGAGGATAGATATACATAGTAGTTAGCTTAGTTATAGAGATAGATAGAGATACAGTGTGTTTGTAGGACAAGGCCTTTGTAGTTAATTATTAGGATATTCCATTTAGTTCAATAGGTTTTAGAATAGTTAATAGCCATTAGATTTAGTGTAGAGATAGATGGATATAATATTAGATAAAAAATTTAAATTAAAAAATAAAATATAAAAACATTATTTTGGAGGGGAAAATGGAGAAGGGAAGGAGAGGCCTGTCTGCTGCCCGTAGGGGAGGCAATGGGGCACGTTCCGGAGGCGGAAGGGGCCGTGCCAGGGGAATGGCAGCAGGCAGTAGCAGTAGCCCGAGCACATCACCATGCCCCAAACTCAGCAGGCCTGCTTTAGGGCAACAGGCTTCAGCGGCTCAGCATTGCCTCCTGGCAGTGCCCCCCTCCACTGCCATGCAGGGCACTGGAAGGCCTGCAGGACTTGAGGCTGTGACTGTCTCTGCTGGTGTTGGAGCAGGTGCTGCTGCTTCCGATGTTCCTACAGGGCTACCAATGTCCCTGGCATTCTGTACCCTGGCAACCCACTGTCTGCTGCTGCTAGTGCCAATGGCCTAAAGGCCTATATGCTGTCTGTGCCAAGGGTTCTGTAACCTGGCAACTAATGGCTGCTGCTGCTGCCAATGGCCCCCAGGCCTATATGCTGTCTGTACCATGGGTTCTGTACCCCAGATTGCCGCCAAACTCAAAGCCTGCCTCAGCCTGCCTTCCTGCCTCTCATACCAAGGTGCCTGTCTGCCCCCCCAGGTTGCTGCCGAGAGAGAGAGAGAAATGAGAGAAAGTCTCCCCGCTGCTAGAAGGAGAGACAGACACAATCCCACCCATGCTGTCACCTGCACTAGATGGCCAGAGAGAGAGAGAGGCTCCCCGCTAGAATGAGAGTGATGGGGTGGAGGGGAGGCCAGCTCAAGCTGCCACCTGCCAGAACCAGGAAGAACTCCCATCTGTGCCCGATGCCCACATCCAGCAGCAGCAAAAGTGTACCAGAATGAGATGGAATATAACAAAACATGGAACGTATTACGTGCCTGCCTGTGTGCGTTTCTATACCTACCTATTGCACGATTGAATGAAGTGTGCCCAACCATGCACTACTTCTAGGGACATCATTCAGCTCCCATAGATTGTCATTTCACTGTACCTGAAGCAGTTATGCCTGCCCATCCCAGGAACCATCAACGAGATTCTGGGACCATCATTCCAATCACGGGGGTCTGTCATTCCGTTCTGGGTGCTGCCTCTGCTCGTGCTTGACTGGCCAGCGACCACTGTCACCCTCCTGAAAACCTCCCCCCCACCAGTCTACTCCTCCACACCCACCTGTGGATGCCCACTGCCAAAAGAGCCTCTCTCTCTTTCTCTCTGGCACCACCCACACAGACACAAGTCTTGCCCCTCCTGGGGGGCTGTCTGCAATTTGAGACCCTGCTGCTGGCACATATTGGGACTAATACGCTAACGCTACATCTGCTGCTGCTTTCAGGTAGGGATCTGACACAGACAAGCTGTATATACAATGAGATTCTGCCACCTGCCAGAACTTCAGCACAGGGGGATAAAAGATTGACAGGTCAAACAAAGTTCATAACAACAAAACAAATATAACTTTTAATAAAACCTTATAAACAACAATGAACATTCAACAACAGTATAAAACCAAAACCAAACATATAAAAAAAAAAGAAAGGAGACGTAACTTTTAACCTGGGGGTCTAGTCTTTGTCGGGCCTGTCCCCCGGAACTTGGGGGAAAGGCAAAAGCCAGGGCGCAGCACAGGACCAAGGGGCGGGCACCCTGTGCTCTGGCATTTTGTACCTGTGGGCCGAGGCTAAGTCCACGGCCCCCACCACAGCTGCATGCCACCTGGAGAGCAACTGATGGCACAGTTACAGCTTCTCCATCTCAGCGGAGATGCACTGGGAGTATGCCTCCACCTGCTTTTTCTCGAGTTCGAGCTCCTGGAACTGTTCCACCAGGCGGTTCTCCATCATGGCTGCATGCAGCCGTATGCCCTGTATAAAGTGGCGGGTAGGCCTCTCCACCTCAGCCCGAAAGGCCTTCGCCACTGCAGACTCCCAGGGCCCGGGGCACTCCACATCGGAACTGGAGGAAGAGGAAGGGCTTTGATGGCATTGCCATGTCTTTTGGGTTTCCTTCCCCCCTTCTTCTGGCGCTGATGCTCCACCATGGCCACGCCAGACTCCTGCCACTTCACCTTCTCCCCGTGCAGCTTCTCAATGTGGGAGATTAGGCTGGATGTGGTCCCCTCCCTGGCCAGTCTGAAATTTTTGCTGCATATCTAAAGAACATAAAAAGACAGGAACGTAAGAAGTGCCATACTGTGTCAGACCAATAGTCTGTCAAGTCCTGCCTGCGTTCTGTCTCCACAAGTGGGAAGAGATGGCAATGGGGAGACCCTGGCTGGCTGACACGTGCAAATCCTGCCCTTTTTTTGGGTGCTGGGGAGGGATGGCAATGGAGAGACCCTGACTGGCGGGCATGTGCAAATCCTGCCCTTGTTTGGGGGTGCGTGGAGATGGCAACTGGAGAGTGGAGACCCTTGCTAGCCTGGCACATGTTTGGGTGGGGGTGCTCGTGCTCATACCTGACTGCTGGAAGAGCCCCACACACTACAGTACCCTCTCTCTCTGTGGCAGACATCCGCTGCCACCCGCTGATGCCCACTGTTTGTGCCTGACTGATGCCCACCACCCACGCACCCACCTGCATGCCAGTGAGCTCGCTCTAGTGGATAGTATTCTTCTTGCCCTCAAAGTAAAAAAAAAGTTTGCAAACCTGGCAGCAGTGGCAACATCTCCTGTGCCCGCCAGCTCTTGCTCCTCCACCACCACCGAAGGTCCAGCAGCAGCAGCAGGAGCCTCTTCCTCCACCACCAACTCTGCCACCTTCGCCTTCCCCCAGGCCCGGTGTTTAGTCACCTTCTTTTTTTTTTTTTTTTTTAAACAGTCACTCGCCAACACCAACAGTCACCCACCAACACTCTCCAACCAGCCAAACCAACAGTCAAACTGAAACCAACACACAGTCCAACACAAACACAGCCAAAACACGCCAAACACCCAGCCAGCCACAACACATACTCTCTCTCACCACACAGCTCTGCACACACTCGAATTTCTGGTTTCCAATAGGATCATGCAATACTTTTTTCCGAATGCCCGAACCGAACCGAACTCTACCGAACTGAAATTGGCGAATGTCTGAACTGAACTACCAGACTAAACAGAATGACCAAACCCGAACCGCGATCTGTTCGCACATCCCTAATCTTTTATATATTTTATTTTTACTTTAATTCTAATCAAGCCTCCAGCATAGCAGCAAGCTCACATCTTATCTTCTCCAGCAGGTCCCTGCTGACTGTGAACAACGCTTGGAACCTGTCTGTATCTGTGTGGTGAGATATATTCTTAACATAGATAGATAGATAGTAGTGTGTAAGCCAGTTTGGCAGGGCAATAAATTTTAGTATTTGCTTGCAGCAGTTGCTGCAAGAAAGCTAAATGCACAACCACTCTCCATTATAAGCAGGGGACTGCTGAAGCCCTGAGTTTGAGGAAACTGCTTGAGCTACATTTCTGAAAATTTATCCATGGCTAAACTTTGTGGGGACCATCATACGTGCAAAGTTCAAAGAAGATGCATCCAGAAAATAAAACATAATGACTGTTTAAGTGAATTGGTTGTGGTCAAAATATACAGCGTCCTGATGATTTTGAATCATCAATATCTCCTCCCACCTGATGATCTGAATCCCCAAGATTCACAGGCTTGGAGCATGACATCAATGTCAACTGCTACGGTAATATTATAATGATTGGTGTCAGCCAAAACTGAGTTCTTAATGATTTAAAAATTACTTCTGCAGGTTCACGCATGAGCAATAGAGGTGCCCATGCTTCTGCTGGCAGGGGGACAAGCCCAACAGTGAACTTCAGCAGCATGAATGAGAAGGAAGGGAGAAGGAGGGACTAGCTGCCATCTCCCTCCCACTCCCTCTGCTGCTACTGATCAGCCCTGTGAGTCTAATCCCCATGACCACTAGCCTAACAGCCATGCTGTCAAGAAAGGGAGCCCTCCCAAAGGCTAGTCCTGTACCTGCTCAGCTCCCCAGCCCCTCACAAGAAGTGTATTGGGACTTTCAGCCAGGGCCAACCCCAGGCATGTGCATAGCACATGGCCCCACAGGCAGCTCATTTTCTGCCCGACTGTCATGGCCCCAAGCCTGGACTGGGTTGGAGGAGGCCCAGGTTCAGGGAACCCCCACATCATGGGGGGGGGTCCCCATCCCTTACCTGCCTCTGTAATCTGCCTGTTAGTAGTGCTGCTGCTGCTACAGCAGCAGCAGCAGCAGCAGGAACACCGATCGGACTGGGAGATAAAGCTATTTGTAAACAAACAACTCCTCCCCATGTGAGTGATCACAAGATTGTTGCCTTGTAAAGAAGGTTCTTCGAGATGGCTGCTAACATTCTTACAACTGGGTTGTGCATGGCATGCTCACTTTATTCAAATAATAGACCATGTGCTGGTCTCGAGCTCCTCTAGTATAAAAAGCACTCTCCCCCTCAAAATGACAGTTTTGAATATAAGAAAATTCCCATGCGGGGTTGAAAGGGTGGGTGATGTGAGAATGTTTTGGAGCCATCTCGAAGAACCTTGTTTCCAAGGCAGCAACCTTCTGTTCGTCTTTGAGTGGCTCCTCACAGACCGTTTTTACACAGCTCCACCAGGTGGGGTGGGGCCCAGGGGCGTGCTGGTGCATGAGTGGGGGCGTGCATACGGCTGTATATGCATCCCCACTCACCCCCCACTCATCTGCACCCAGAGAGCAACAGCCGTTTTCCCCTGTGGCTCCATGCATGGGGACAAGTGGGGGATGAGTGGGGATGCATGTTAGGCGGGTGCACGCATCTCCATTCACCACAGGCACGCATGCCGTGTCATTCACCCGGGTCTCCCCCACATGCAGAAATCTGCATGTTCATGGATGGGAGAGGCCAGGGTAAAAAGGGCCACATTCTCACAACTGTCTTACTTATACTATCTTAGGTATGAATTTAGGATGTAAAGCAATATCTATTCTATCTTGGAAAATCTGCAAATATGGTTCTGAGACTATTATGGCTGCTATTTCACTAACTCTTCTAAATGAAGTTAATGATAACAGGAATACTGTCTTTAAACCCCCACCCCAAAACCAGTTCATTTGTGCCCCCCATATAATCAATTCACGCTGCCCTGGGGGTGCAAATGAAATGGTTATGGGTTGGGGGGCAGCGTGAATTGATTATGGGGGCACAACTGGACAGGTTATATATATGTCTCTTTGCATGGCATAATATGCCTAATAGGCTGGCTGCATTTTGGGTGTCTTGTGTGTTTGATAGCAGCACCCCCAGACCTGCTGATCCAGGTGGCAGTGGGCACTCCTAGGCCGCCAGTGGGACACAAAGAGGGGGGCCCATCTTGACTTCTTGGCCAGGGGCCTGTTCCAGCCTAGCTATGCCCCTGTTAATGAGTGCAGCCACCAGGCACACTGATTGCAACTTTAACCCCTGGCGCTAGCCGCAGGGGCAGCTGGTGCATATGGACACTGGGGGCAGTGACCCCCTTGTTCCAATGGCACCCCCCAGCCTGCATTCACATCCCCCAAACCTCTTATCTACCTCTGGCACAGCCACACCTATATGTGGCCCTGCTGCCCTGAAGATACCACCCAGCTGGCAGGGCACTCTCTGTCTGGAGTGAACACCCAGAGCATCACAGCCAGAACATGTGGCCAGCAGGGCAGCAGGCGATGGGTTCCAATTGGAACCCAACAGCCATTAGAGTCATGCTTCCCAGGCAGTCTTGCTCCTGGCTCCTCCCCCTTCCTTCTGGCCCTGGCTGGCCTGGCCTGACCTGGCCGGCTCTGGTGTGAGGTGGGTCACTCTCCAGAGTCAACACCCAAAGCACCATAGCCAGAAGGTGTGGCCAGCAGCAGGCAATGGGTTCCAATGGGAGCCCAGCAGCCATTAGAATCAATAGCCTGGCAGGGCACTTTGAAAAAACGCCCCCCCCCAGGGCAGGCCCTCTGGGTTCTCCTCCCCACTCCCTTCAGTGGGCAGAGCCAGGCTGCAGTTTCAGTGAAGCCACTTTTCTGCACCTGGCAATGGCTGCAGCTGCCTGCTCCTGACTGGTAAGTTTCACGGCCCTTGAGCTCCACTTAAATTAAATATTTGTTTTTCTTCCCCTGAGCAAATTGGAAGCCTGGGGCGGGGAGGGCAGATTGGGAGGAGTTGTGTGCTTTAAGATTAAATTGTGTCCCCTGCTTGCCCCTATGTGCACTCTGGGGGCTTCCTTCTAACCTGCTGCTTCTTAAGTGAATAAAGAAAGGGTGGTTGTTGTTGTTGTTGTTTGCCTTGCTTGCGTTTCTCCTGGGCAGGTAGGGGAGGGATAAGATTTGTGACCCCATGTGCACTGTGGGGGACTTGGTTCTAACCTGATGCTTCTAAAAGTGATTTTTTTTTAATTAAAAAAAAGAGGATTAGCTTTTTGTGTTTTCCCCATGGCAGATGAGGGTGGGGGTGAAGGGAGCTTTTTGCCTCCTGCCCCATTGTGTACTGGAGTTGGTTCTGCTTGGTTGCCTGTTTTCCCCCTGAGCAGATGGGGGGGGGATGCGGGGGGGTTGCCGTGGATCTGCCATTGCCACACCCTATCGTTGTGTGTGCCCTGATCTCTGCTCCCTTATCCTAAGTTCAGTCTTTTAGTATTTGGGGGTAGGAAGTGGATCCAGGGGCCAGATCCAGGAGCTGGAAAAGAGCATAAAACCTCATCATTGGCCACATTTGGCCCCTGAGCCTGAGGTTACTGAGTAGATTTGAGAGGGTGAGATTTGTTTGTGGTGGCCCCATCATGGGCTGGACTTTGAGGTTGGTTGATTGCGCTAAAATTACAGGTTTGAGGCGTTTTTGTTGGGTTTTTTAAAAAGAGTTTGTCAGTTTCAGTGTTGCTACCTCATGTTTGTAAATGCTGTGGATTTGGGGTCCCCCTGGGAATGTAACTCCCTGTTGGGATTAATTCCCCCTGGAATGCAAGTCATTGTATAGGGCCATCAGCCACACCTGAGCTTGTCTGCCAGCCCCATGTCTTAGAACAATGGTTTGGGCTGGGTGATGCTGAGTACTGAGTGGGACAGCGTTCAGTCTGTGTTTGAGTAGAGAGCTGCAGGCTGGTTGGAGATTGCAATCTGGACTTTGGGGGCAGAAGGCTACAGAGAGCGCCTTTTTGGGAGCCCTTGTGGTGCTGGACCTGGAGGAACTAGGACATTTGTAAATAAATGGACTATTATGCCAACCGTACGTCTCTCCAGTTTCTCTCTCCTGTCAAAGGGACACTGACCCAGCAAGGCTGTCCCTGGAACTTCCCACCACTCAGGGGAGTGGGGTGAGCAACATAAGGGTGTTGAAAATCCATAAGTGATGAGAGTTGTGATAAGCCTGTGATTTTTGGCTTTCACTAAGAAAGCAAGTTCTCTGAAGTTGTGGAGAGAAGCTTTAAAACATGACTGCAGCGTTTGGCTGAGAAACTGAAGGCAAATGGAAAGAACCCCAGGTTAATTATTGCTTTAAGCTCTGAGTCTGATCTCTTAGTTGGTTTGTTTGAAATCTGGGCTAGCTGTTTTATGGTACTCCTGCCATTGAACACATTGCCTGCTGCTGGCTATTGGAGACAGGTCCCTGCCAGTGGGCTTACAATCTAAGGGGGACAAGGGTGAGGGGAGCACAGGGAGAGACAGACGCACACACATTCCCATTTTCTACAGATGGGGAGCTGAGGCTGTAAAATTCCATAGTAATTTCAAAATTCTTCTTGGCCCCGCCTACCATTGACTCCCCCCACCCCCTACTGGCCCCACCCACTGACCCACCAGCCACCACTGACTAGCCCCCTGGCTGGCCCATCTCCAACACTGGGCCATAGCACAGCAGGCCAGCTGAGACCTCCCTCTCTCCAGCAAAACAAGAATTTAAGAAACAGCAGCCAGACAGAGAGCCAACCAGTGCCCAGCAGCAGCTCAGCCTGTGTGTACCCAAGTCCTTGCATTTGCAAGCTCAAGGTAGTCGGGGACTGCCTCCAGTTCAGGCAGACAGGGAGTGTGTGTGTTTGTCAGTGAGAGAGTGGCGGAGAGAAGAGTGTGTGTGTGTGTGTGTGAGACAGAGAGAGAGGGGGTGGAGAAATCTGTGTGTATGTGTGCGAGAGAAAGAGAGAGAGAGACTGAGTGGGGGGGAAGAATGCATGCGTGTGTGTTTGTGAGAGAGCGGGGGGAAGTGCATGTGTGTGTATGTGTGTGAAAAAGAGAGAGTCTGAGTGGGAGGGAGAAGAATGCATGTGTGTGTGTTTGTGAGAGAGAGTGAGTTGTGGGGAAGAAGAGTACATGCATGCGTGTGTTTTGTGAGAGAGAGATTGAGTGGGGGAGAAGAGTGCATGCATGTGTGTTTGTGAGATAGAGACTGGGGGGGAGAAGAGTGCATGCGTGTGTGTTTGTGAGAGAGAGGGGGGAGAAGAGTCAAATATACAACTTAAAAGCTGTGCAACAACTGATATATTAATGTGCTGTTATATTAATCATATCGCACAAAACCTGGAAATTTACCAAAACAAAAACTTTACAGTTTAAAAAACTGTTAAATGCACAACTGTTTTTAAAACAAAAAACTTTCCTCTTCAAAAATGTCAAATTATCGTAATTCGACAATGAACAATTTTTTCAGAGTACATTAACTCTGTCTCTGCAGAACTGCATTCTATACAACAAATTGTATAAAGTTCTCTACACTGACATTAACGGTTTATTGTTTAAAGTGTATACAATTTCTGTACATGTAAAGGACAGAGTTATGCACTCTGAAAAAATGGTTGGTTGTCAAATTATGATTAGTTTAATAATGAATTTTTTTTTTAAATTAGTTATTGATAAATATGAATGAGTATGTATGTTAAGGAATAAAATGCATATATAACATTTATGTTGATGATAAAATATAAAATATTCCTAGAAAATTCTGAAATAAGTTCAATGATTTTTGGCTTTTATGTCTTGTTTCAATGTATGGAGTTGAATGGCTTTTTAAAATTGTAATTGTAATGAATTTGTATGTTTTTTGGAGTTTAAGTCAGAGTCAAAATGATTTTGTGGTGTTTTTGAAAAGGAAAGTTTTTTTTTAAAAAAAAAAACTGTTGTGCATTAACAGTTTTTTAAACTATAAAGTTTTTTGTTTTGTTAAATTTAGTCATAACTGCCTATTTTGACTTTTTGGTGAGGGAACTTAAGCTTTCCTGAGGAGGTCCTTGACCCTTGGTGGAGCTAATTCGTGGGAGAATCTCAGGGCAACAGAAGGCCCAGGACAGAACATAAGTAGCGCCATACTGAGTCAGACCAATGGTCCATCAAGCCCAGCATCCTGTTCTCCGACAGTGGCCAATCTCGATCTCATGTGAGAAAAACCAACAGTCACAATGGGCAATCCATTCTCACTCCCAGCTCTCAACAGTAAGACGTTCATCCTGTAAGCTACTTGGTTATAGCCATTAATGAACTTATTCTCTAAGAACTTTTCCAGTAATTTTTTTAACCCAGATATACTACTGGCCTTGACAATGTCCTCTGGCAACAAATTCCATAAGTTAATTATGCATTGAGTGAAAAAGTACTTCCTTTTATTTGTTTTAAATCTGCCGGCAGCTAATTTCGTGGAGTGTCCCCCCTAGTTCTAGTACTATTTGAGAGGGTAATAATAACCATTCCCTAGCTACTCATTCCATACCACTCAAGATTTTGTAAACCTCTATCATGTCCCCTCTCAGTTTTCTTTTCTCTAAGCTGAAGAGACCCAGCTTGTCAAGCCTCTCTTTGTACAGAAGCCGTTCCATACCCTTTATCATTCTCATTGCCCTTCTCTGTACCTTTTCTACTTCAGCTATGTCTTTTTTGAGATGGGGCGACCAGAACTGCACACAATATTCCAGGTGCGGTCGCACCATTGATTTGTATAGAGGCATTATGACATCCTCAGTTTTATTCTCTATCCCTTTGCGAATAACTCCTAACATTTTTTTTGCTTTCTTTGACTGCTGCTGCACACTGGGCTGAGGATTTCAGTGTATTGTCCACAATCACTCCCAGATCCTTTTCCTGAGTGGTAACTCCTAGCTTAGTGCCCAGCATTGTGTACTCATAGTTTGGGTTACTTTTCCCTGTGTGCATCACTTTGCTTTTGTTCACATTAAATCTCATTTGCCATTTAGATGCCTAGGGCACCCAGTCTCGTAAGATTCTATTGCAGTTCTTCACAGTCTGCTCATGTTTTAACTACCTTGAATAACTTGGTATCATCTTCAAATTTGATCACCTCACTCTTAATTCCCTTTTCCAGATCATTAATGAATACATTAAAGAGCACCGGTCCCAATACAGATCCCTGGGGCACACCACTTTTTACATCTCTCCATTGTGAAAACTGACCATTCAGTCCTACTCTTTGCTTCCTATCCTTTAACCAGTTACTGATCCAGTTCGAGTTCTCCAGAGCTCTGGGGAATGCCAACTGAAAGGGAAGGAAGGCAGAGGAAGTTCCTGCAGGTGGACAGTGGGTGAAAACAAAGAAGACGGTGGCAAGCCGGCTCCCCAGGATAAGCCAGTGCAGCCGCCATTCCTGAGGTTGGCAGGGAGAGTGGCTCACAAGAGCAGGGCCCCCCTGGTAATCCAGGCATGAAAGCTACTGTGACAGATCCCTCTACAGCACGGGTAGGCCGTGGAGCCATCCATATGGAACAGGATGGCTGGACCTCACCATGCAGCAGGATTGGACTTCTGGGAAGAGCTACTGCAAAACATCCCACTGCCACAAAACAGCTGATGAGGGAACGGGGGGTGGAGGCATGCCCTCATCCAGTCCAGGTGTGTGCACCAAAAAGCTAATCAGGGGTACTCTGCTGCCCCCCCTCCCCCATCAGCTGTTTGGCAGCCAGGGAAAGGGCACTCCTCCAGGCCCAATCCTCTGGCCTCGCTTTACGGCTGGGCAGGGCTTGAATAGATGGGAAGGAGACCATTAACCCAGATTAGCCTGAGTAGCTGGGCCTTTGTCCAAGCTGCGTTGTTGACAACCACTGACCCACTCATCCTGTAGCAGTTGGCTACCCACCCTGGGGCCGTAGTGGGTGAACATCTGGCGGCAACCTACCAGACAAGCAAGTGACTCCCATGCTAACACAGGCTACTATCTCGTTTGTTTTCACCCATTGAAAAAGTGGTTAAAGAGAGAGGGAGACAGCCACTTGAGGACTGATCCCCCAAAACTAAGGATATGAAGAGAATAAAGGAGGTGGTGGTGGTCAACCATGTCGAAGGCAACAGAGAAGTCCAGCAGGGTGAGGATGGAATTAGAACCCTTTAGACTTTGACCATGAGGAGTCTAATGGTGTTAAAAAGGAAGACAATAGCCTGCTGGAGTCTGTCTTCAGTCCATGCAGCCCACACTCGCATGGTTGAGCATGGCAAACCTCAGGCAGCTGCCACGCTCTGCTCACCATCACCCCCCTCATGATTCTCTGCCACACAGGGCCGGCCCAAGGCATGTGCCTAATGTGCAGCTGCACATGGCCCCGTGACTAGCTGGGGCCCCACACTTGCATGGCTGGGTAGCAGGCTGCAGCCAGCTTCTCCCAATAAGTTCTTCTGCCTCCCCTCCCTGGCTCTAGTCCCCATCCCTCACCTGCCTCTGCCTCTGCCTCTGCCTCCTAGTAGTGCTCCAGCAGCAGCATTAGTGGGGCCTGGGGGATAAAGTGGTTTGTTTAAAAACAACTCCTCCCCATGTGCTGATCAGAAGGTTATTACCTTGTAAAGAAGGTTCTTCGAGATGGTGCCTAACATTCTCACAACTGGGTTCTGCATGCTCACCCTATTCAAATAATGGACCACATGATGATCTCGAGCTCCTCTAGTATAAAAAGCGCTCTCCCCCTCAGGATGACAGTTCCTTCCAACCCTTTCTAGAAATATAAGAAAAAAATTCCATGCGAGACTGGAAGGGTGGGTGTTGTGAGAATGTTCGCAGCCATCTCAAAGAACCTTGTTTACAAGGTAGCAACCTTCTGTTCTTCTTTGAGTGGCTCCTCACAGGTCCTTTTTACATGGCTACGCTGGGTGGTGGGTCCGTGGGCACACCAGTGCTTGGACGGGGCATCCCCACTCACCCCCCACTCATCCACACCCACGGAGTAACCCCCATTTCCCCCGGTTGCTCCGTGCATGGGGACGAGTGGGAGGTGAGTGGGGATGCATGTTAGGCGGGCATGCACCCCCACTCACCATGGGTGCATGCACCGCATCATTCACACGGGGCTCCCCCACCCATGAACACACAAAAATCTGTGTGTTCATGGGTGGGAGAGGCCCGTGTAAAAAGGGCCACCTTCTCACAACTGTCTTACTTATACTATCTTAGGTAGAAATTTAGGGTGTAAAGCAATATCTATTCTATCTTGGAAAATAAATCTGCAAACATGGTTCTGAGATTATTATGGCTGCTATTTCACTAACTTTTCTTAATTAAGTTATTGCTAACAGGAATAATGTCTTTAAACCCACACCCCATAACCAGTTCATTTGCGCCCCCCATATAATCAATTAACGCTGCCCCGCGGGCACAAATTAAATGGTTATGGGTGTGGGAGCAGTGTGAATTGATTATATGGGGACGGGGGCACAAATGAACTGGTTATGGGGTGGGGGCAGCATGAACTGATTATGGGGGCACAACTGAACTGGTATGTGTGTGTGATATATATATAGTCTCTTTTCATGGCATAATGCGCTTAATAAGCTAGCTGCATTTTGCGTGTCTGGTGTGTATGATAACAGCACCTCTGGACTGGTCTCATCGCATGCGTGCACAAGGCACAGGCGGCACTAACAGCAAGAAGCAACAGACCCTGGAGGCCAGGCTGGCTAAGCTCACCCACTCCTCCAGTAAGGCAGTGGATGCAGTCAGTCTCTTTATGCCTGCCTCACTGCCCGCCCGGCTGCCCCTGCAGTGGAACCACTTCTGGGGAGTGGTGGTAGATGCTCGGCTGGGGAGGTGGGGGGGGGAGCATTGGGAGGCCATGCTTGTCTATAGCCACTCGGCTGAGCACCTAGGTAAGGCAGCCAAGGGGTGCCAAACCGGGGGGGGGG
>QEPC01001533.1:913903-931401 GCA_003113815.1 Sphenodon punctatus
CACTCCCAGATCCTTTTCCTGAGTGGTAACTCCTAGCTTAGTGCCCAGCATTGTGTACTCATAGTTTGGGTTACTTTTCCCTGTGTGCATCACTTTGCTTTTGTTCACATTAAATCTCATTTGCCATTTAGATGCCTAGGGCACCCAGTCTCGTAAGATTCTATTGCAGTTCTTCACAGTCTGCTCATGTTTTAACTACCTTGAATAACTTGGTATCATCTTCAAATTTGATCACCTCACTCTTAATTCCCTTTTCCAGATCATTAATGAATACATTAAACAGCACCGGTCCCAATACAGATCCCTGGGGCACACCACTTTTTACATCTCTCCATTGTGAAAACTGACCATTCAGTCCTACTCTTTGCTTCCTATCCTTTAACCAGTTACTGATCCAGTTCGAGTTCTCCAGAGCTCTGGGGAATGCCAACTGAAAGGGAAGGAAGGCAGAGGAAGTTCCTGCAGGTGGACAGTGGGTGAAAACAAAGAAGACGGTGGCAAGCCGGCTCCCCAGGATAAGCCAGTGCAGCCGCCATTCCTGAGGTTGGCAGGGAGAGTGGCTCACAAGAGCAGGGCCCCCCTGGTAATCCAGGCATGAAAGCTACTGTGACAGATCCCTCTACAGCACGGGTAGGCCGTGGAGCCATCCATATGGAACAGGATGGCTGGACCTCACCATGCAGCAGGATTGGACTTCTGGGAAGAGCTACTGCAAAACATCCCACTGCCACAAAACAGCTGATGAGGGAACGGGGGGTGGAGGCATGCCCTCATCCAGTCCAGGTGTGTGCACCAAAAAGCTAATCAGGGGTACTCTGCTGCCCCCCCTCCCCCATCAGCTGTTTGGCAGCCAGGGAAAGGGCACTCCTCCAGGCCCAATCCTCTGGCCTCGCTTTACGGCTGGGCAGGGCTTGAATAGATGGGAAGGAGACCATTAACCCAGATTAGCCTGAGTAGCTGGGCCTTTGTCCAAGCTGCGTTGTTGACAACCACTGACCCACTCATCCTGTAGCAGTTGGCTACCCACCCTGGGGCCGTAGTGGGTGAACATCTGGCGGCAACCTACCAGACAAGCAAGTGACTCCCATGCTAACACAGGCTACTATCTCGTTTGTTTTCACCCATTGAAAAAGTGGTTAAAGAGAGAGGGAGACAGCCACTTGAGGACTGATCCCCCAAAACTAAGGATATGAAGAGAATAAAGGAGGTGGTGGTGGTCAACCATGTCGAAGGCAACAGAGAAGTCCAGCAGGGTGAGGATGGAATTAGAACCCTTTAGACTTTGACCATGAGGAGTCTAATGGTGTTAAAAAGGAAGACAATAGCCTGCTGGAGTCTGTCTTCAGTCCATGCAGCCCACACTCGCATGGTTGAGCATGGCAAACCTCAGGCAGCTGCCACGCTCTGCTCACCATCACCCCCCTCATGATTCTCTGCCACAAAGGGCCGGCCCAAGGCATGTGCCTAATGTGCAGCTGCACATGGCCCCGTGACTAGCTGGGGCCCCACACTTGCATGGCTGGGTAGCAGGCTGCAGCCAGCTTCTCCCAATAAGTTCTTCTGCCTCCCCTCCCTGGCTCTAGTCCCCATCCCTCACCTGCCTCTGCCTCTGCCTCTGCCTCCTAGTAGTGCTCCAGCAGCAGCATTAGTGGGGCCTGGGGGATAAAGTGGTTTGTTTAAAAACAACTCCTCCCCATGTGCTGATCAGAAGGTTATTACCTTGTAAAGAAGGTTCTTCGAGATGGTGCCTAACATTCTCACAACTGGGTTCTGCATGCTCACCCTATTCAAATAATGGACCACATGATGATCTCGAGCTCCTCTAGTATAAAAAGCGCTCTCCCCCTCAGGATGACAGTTCCTTCCAACCCTTTCTAGAAATATAAGAAAAAAATTCCATGCGAGACTGGAAGGGTGGGTGTTGTGAGAATGTTCGCAGCCATCTCAAAGAACCTTGTTTACAAGGTAGCAACCTTCTGTTCTTCTTTGAGTGGCTCCTCACAGGTCCTTTTTACATGGCTACGCTGGGTGGTGGGTCCGTGGGCACACCAGTGCTTGGACGGGGCATCCCCACTCACCCCCCACTCATCCACACCCACGGAGTAACCCCCATTTCCCCCGGTTGCTCCGTGCATGGGGACGAGTGGGAGGTGAGTGGGGATGCATGTTAGGCGGGCATGCACCCCCACTCACCATGGGTGCATGCACCGCATCATTCACACGGGGCTCCCCCACCCATGAACACACAAAAATCTGTGTGTTCATGGGTGGGAGAGGCCCGTGTAAAAAGGGCCACCTTCTCACAACTGTCTTACTTATACTATCTTAGGTAGAAATTTAGGGTGTAAAGCAATATCTATTCTATCTTGGAAAATAAATCTGCAAACATGGTTCTGAGATTATTATGGCTGCTATTTCACTAACTTTTCTTAATTAAGTTATTGCTAACAGGAATAATGTCTTTAAACCCACACCCCATAACCAGTTCATTTGCGCCCCCCATATAATCAATTAACGCTGCCCCGCGGGCACAAATTAAATGGTTATGGGTGTGGGAGCAGTGTGAATTGATTATATGGGGACGGGGGCACAAATGAACTGGTTATGGGGTGGGGGCAGCATGAACTGATTATGGGGGCACAACTGAACTGGTATGTGTGTGTGATATATATATAGTCTCTTTTCATGGCATAATGCGCTTAATAAGCTAGCTGCATTTTGCGTGTCTGGTGTGTATGATAACAGCACCTCTGGACTGGTCTCATCGCATGCGTGCACAAGGCACAGGCGGCACTAACAGCAAGAAGCAACAGACCCTGGAGGCCAGGCTGGCTAAGCTCACCCACTCCTCCAGTAAGGCAGTGGATGCAGTCAGTCTCTTTATGCCTGCCTCACTGCCCGCCCGGCTGCCCCTGCAGTGGAACCACTTCTGGGGAGTGGTGGTAGATGCTCGGCTGGGGAGGTGGGGGGGGGAGCATTGGGAGGCCATGCTTGTCTATAGCCACTCGGCTGAGCACCTAGGTAAGGCAGCCAAGGGGTGCCAAACCGGGGGGGGGGAGGGGGACCATGGTTAGGCCATGCTTCTCCATGGTTGCTTGGAGTGGTGGAGAAATGGGAGGGAGTAAGTTTTATGTAAATTTACACACTTGCATAATTAGGTGGGGCCTAATTATGCAAATTAGTTTCCACACCAAGACTTTGCACAAGATCTCACAAACCCTGAGCCCTGCTGCCACAGCAAACTCTGGTTATAGCAAGCTGTTCCCGCTGTGTCTTATCTTCTTGGGGGTGGGGTTTGGTTTGGGGTGGTGGTTTCCCCCCCACTTTTTGGAGCTCTCCAAAAGTGAAAGTAAACATTCAAATGACCAGTGAGTGCAAGAGCAGAGAGAGCACTCGCTCCTCAGGTAGCTCTAGACACTCCAGACTTTCCCTGTTAACCTGGGAGTTCTCCCCATGGTCTCTTGCTTTCATGGGTGTTTCTGGGTACCAACCCTTAACCCAGAGCAGGGCAGTCTTTTCAGAAGCACATTTTAGCTGGGGCAGAATACAGACTGATAGGGCTGGCACTGATTTACTGTGAGTGGCCGGGCCTTTGCCTGGGCTGCGTTTGGGCCAGTGTTTCTTATCCTGTGCCATAGTCCTTCCAGCTCCTTCTCCATATACTATGTGTTACGTTCCCCTTCACATTTCCATTGTGCGGGCTAAGGACTACGTATGCCTAGGGAGGGGGACAGTTTCAGGTTTGATGGCTGAAACGGGTGGGGTGAGAAAATTCAGGAGCAAAGCAGCTGCTTTCAAAGAGAACAAAAAACAGGGCCATTACTCACAGAGGCTAATAGCACTGCTTGAGCCAAGGGGGTAGCTAGACTAGGGATGGGAGGTGCAGTTGCTCTGGGGTCAACACTCCCTGGTGCAGCTGTGTCCTCTGTGGCTAGAATTGGAGTTGAGCGGGGCCCCGGCACCAGGGCCTATTCCAGCCTAGTTACACCTGTGGCTAGACCTCTGGGCCCATCTCCTCAAAAAGACTGACTCTCCCAGCCCTTATTGCCATTCTGGCCTTTGCAGACACTTATGACTCTCAAAGGTCACTTGTGGAAAGTCCCCCTCAAGGTTAGCTGCCCTCCTGGCTCTTTTGCTGGCACCGCTTCTTTCTCGAGAGTCCTTTACACACCACTCAATTTCTCAGCCCCTTGCCTGCCCCTTCCCCCATCAAAAATGAAAGCCCCTTTCTTCCTTAGAGGGCCAGCCACGTCCTGTCATTATTCTGTGATTGCTGGAGAGCTTTCCTAACAATAGGCCTTATGGCCTTATACGAGTTAGGCAGGCTTCAACTGAAATCAGGGCTGCGGGCAACTGGGTTCCTTACTTAGGGAAGTTTAGCCAGTGCTTAATTTGTTTGGGGGGTTTTGTTTTGTTTTTTTGTTTAAAATGACAGGGCTCAAGCCTGGCTTGGAAATCCCAGATGCATTGGGGTATTCAGAACCAACATAATGGGTGTCTTTAGACATAATAAAGATTGGGTGTTCAAAACAACTAAGCATGTGTTTGGCCGTTGTGTGTAAGCACCATAACAATCTTAACACCAATTTAGCCACCTGTTGAACACGTGATGTGAACACCATCACATCACAAGGACAATGTGCGTGTTCCAGCTGAACATGTGGCCAGCGTTGTGGCTAATGATATCGCGTGGTGTGTTAGCAGGTACAACATGGGAAACGAGGTGGCAGCGCTTGCGTGCAGAGATCAGGGGGGCAATCAAAACACCGATTTCCCCCTAGATGGGCTTTGTGTCTAAGCAGCGCCACATGGTGAACACAGGGCCAAACCGGTGTTCATATCAAGGTCAAAACATACGTTCAGACACCCATTGACATTGTGTCTAAAGACACCTTGTGAGTGGTGGGTGAGTGTTGGGTGATCCTGACCATCTAATAGACAACCATGAAAAAACACCCACTTGTAGGGGTCTGTCGTGTTTTTTGTTAACTTCCTTTGTTCTTTGAAAGCAATCCTTATCCCAAACTTGTGGAAGTGGGAAAAAAAGATGCCTCATTTCCATCCCTCAACAATTAGGGTGCTTGCCCATGTTACAGGAGTGCGGGGGGGACTTACATGAGACAATCTTACAGCAGGGGAACTTATGTGATGCTCCGAACGTGGGAGTGGGGGAGAGGAAGCGTCATCAGGCGATTCTCACATTTCCAGCCATTTCTCACATTTCTCAAAATCCAGCCATCATCCATGATTGAAACCAATATGAGAATCAATCACCCAATGACGTTTTCCCACCCTCCCTCCCCTGTTCCCACGTTTGGAGCATCACGTGAGTTTCCCCGCCATACGTTTGTCTCACATAAGTCCCTACCACTTCTGTAATGTGGGCAAGCACTCTTTCTCCTGATGGATAAATGAGGTATTAATAACTCCCTCTGTCTGCTAAACCCAGTACAAAGCTTACGTTGCTGTAAGCCCTGTAAGGTAAGAAATCCCTGGGTACCAATTTGAAAATTTCCTCTTTGAATTATATCCTTGACCATATTCCTAATTCATGGAAATTATCATATGTGAAAGTTGCCTGGTTCCATCTGTAGTATTGGTTGCTAAAAGGTTAATACTGTTAAGGTGGAAGAGTCAGCTTACTCCATCCATAGACAGCTGGCTTCATGATATGGCAGAGCTAGCTGCAAATGACTGGATGACATTCCATAGAAGAGGGACCCTGGAGGAATATGAAGATATTTGGTCAGATTTTTCTGGAGACTTTTAGCTGAACTCTCCATGGAACTGCTGTTCTCTGCCCTTTCCCCCACATTATCCCCCCCCCCTTTTTTCCCCTTTCTCTCCTCAGCTTATTTCCTTTAATTCTTCTTTATGATTATAATTATTATAGTTATAATGCATTTATATATTTACAATTCATAGATTGTTTCTGATTCTGTTCAATGTTCTTTGGAATTCTGATATGGAAAAATCAATAAAGCATAAAAAAATTTTTATAAAAAGATAAGAACTTGTACTGAGCAAAAGGGTACTATGGGAGGGGGTTCATCTTAACTGCTTTAACTTTTAGCAACTATGGGTGTTAACACATGTGATTGTGGCCTGCTTTGTCGCACTGGCCACCGTCATGTTTGTTAAGGGGCAACCAGAATTTTGCACCAGAGTTTCCCTGGCCTGGTGGCAACTAGCCCAGGCTGTGACTCCAGAGACCTCCGTAGTCACAGCCCAGGCTAGCCACTACCATGCCCGGGGAAAGGCCTGCCCAACCGGACTACAGCGGGCTATCACATGTGGTAGCCTGCTGTTCTCTGCCTGGTCCAGAGTGACCCCCCATGACGGGCGGCCATGGTGGCCGGCCATCATGGGGGGATGTGAACCGCTGGGCACAGCACTGGGATGGGGCAGACCAGCGGCACATTTGTGTGGTGCCCCATTCCCACCCCCCACCCCCCCCCGGGCCCAGCCACATAAACGTTTGTTCCATGGCCAGACCTGATCATGACTGGGATGCGAGTCCAGCTCCTGGTCCAGATAGTGGCGTGACAGCGGGCTGCTGCCATCACATATGTTTTCACCCAATGTCATTAATAATCATACATGCTATCCACTGCAGCAATGTGTATTACAAATCCATCTTCATTTCCCCCCTCTGTTTACTGTTTGGACCATTCATTCTTGCTTTCATCGAACACACATGATGTAACATCTGTTGAATTTATTTTCAAATCAAATGCCTTCCAAAGCCTTAGGTTTTATTATCTCATGCTTTGGCAATGGTTACATAGAGTCTTAATCTCCAAAGACTAGGTGTGAGACAGCAGATGCAGCAACTGATTAAAATTATGTAAAATGCAAGGCATAGAACTAAAAGAAGCCACCCAGTTTTTCTTTTCACCCCTGAGGAAACATGTGTAGCTTAAGCATTCAAGCAGTGTTCTCATTTGTATAGCATTATGATAAAAACAATAAAGACGAAAACAAGGTTCCTGCCTGGGAGAATTCAAACAAATGCAGGTACTAGCAATCAGCAAATGACATGAGACAAAGGAGAGTGTGTGAGGATTTTATCTGGGCAACTGGTATGGAAGGATTTGATGAAGTAAGCGGATTTTAGGAAAGGGATTTGGAAAAGGCAGACAAGATATAACAGGTGTGTGGAGATATACAAGACTGCACAAGGCTGATTTAGGAGACAGCATTTCAGAGGTAAGAGGAAACAGAAGGAAATAAGAGAGCAGCCGGTTCCTTGAGATGTGAGTGTGCAGAATGATGGGCCACATTCACATGAATCCCCAGGGTTTGTAGCTCATGGTTTCTTTCTTTTGAGGATAACTACTTCAGTTTGGTACAATTCATCAAAACACCAATAGCAACACTCATGTCTATTTTCCAAGCATGCCGCATGTAGTGAATTGCAATACAGCCTCAACGGCCTCTGCTTTACAGGAGCACTTTGCATTGTAAGCTAAGACGGGGGTGTATATTTCTGTTCTTTTGGGCGAGGGGGGTTCAGAAGAAATATCTCATTTCATCTCAGCTTCTACGTTGATTTTAATTCAACCATTTCATCTCCGCTTCTACATCAATTTAATTAATGTAAATTAGTTGGAAAATCTGTAGACCTCCTCTGTGCCTGTGTGGAGGACAATGAGGCAAAGACAGTCAAAGGCATGGCCCAAGAAGATGTTCCAGTGCCATGGGGCAGTCAGAGGGGATTGCCAGGCTTGAGGGGTGGGGAACACTGCAGCCACTTGGGTGGGAAAGCTGGGCTCACCTGTGATAGGGAGGCAACACTCTACACTGCAATGAGAATGCCAGGTCCCGTCTCTTTCTGTCCTGGCGCACCCTGCTGCCCCATTCAAATAGGCCCTTCCTCTACACCCCTTACAGCTCAGTGCATATCTTCTCCCCTGGTGATTAACCCTCCCACCCCCTTAGCCCCAACATACCCTGCTCCTCCAGCCCAGTGACACCAAAGTGCCCAGCGCCCCACACCAGACAAACCTAACACACATCTTCTTTCTGGTCCATAGATCACTACAGGCTAGAAAAAAAGATGGCAGTTCAGAGGCAATTCACATGGCAGGTGTTCCCCACTACTGCTTTAATCTCATTGGGTGTCTTCACAGGGGCAGCTGCCCCGCCTCTGCCCTGCCTCACCCAGGGGTGGGCCATCCATTTAAAGGTGACCCACCAAATGTGCAGACAGAGCAGGGGCAGGGCAGGCTGTCCCTGCTCAAGAGTTCCCCCACCAGCAGTGCTCAGGAGCATCCTGGAACACCACCAGCAGAGTGGGCAGCCCAACCCGGGGGCACTGGATGGAGGCAGGGCTGCCGTCTGTCTGTTCTGCAGACAGCTGCTGCAGTCCCACTCTTGGCTGGAGGTTGTTCCAGCAACACCATAGCAATGCAGGCTATTCACCCCCAACACTCTGGTGTGCGGGAGAGGCGCTGTGTGGGCAGACCATGGACCCTGGCAACTGTCAGGACCACTTAAAATAGACCCAGGTGGGTTGTGCACCCTACATTACGTGAAAGTACCCATTGTTGTCTGGAGTCATGTGAAACACTTGTGTGAACAAGATCTAAGTTAAAATTAAAGAAAAGATGCATGTGAAAATGTGGAAAAAATACGTGCAGAAGCCAGAGTCCAAAAACCATATCCATGTGCTGCAAATCTCAACATCTCTCTCCCCCAACAAACATGCAAATCTCAGAGGGGATTTTGATTTGGGTTTCAAGCTGAGTCTCATCACTACAGAAAGAAAAACATCTGTTTAGCACACAAGCGTAAGGAAACAAAACTCACTGAAATAACATTTTCCTGGTGAACCTCTGGGTGTTTTCAGACAAGCACCTCCCCACACATTACCCACACATTACTCACCTAGTATGCACTGGTTATTCACAGCAACCAGTGGGTAATGTGTGGGTAATGCACTTGTCTGAAAACCTTTGTAAAAGGGGCCACATAAACACCCTTTGCAAAAGGCTGAGTACAAAAAAAAATACTTACGTTTTGGAACCTTTTGAAATTATAGTCCGCAAAAGTGATTTGTGGCTTGCAGCCTTGGTTTACTTTCCAGTGTAGCCTGGGAGACATTCTCTTAGTGCTGCTTTGTATAATGAAATCAGATCCCTTCTGAGAGGTATTAAATGGCCGTTCTCATTGAGAGAGAGACAACTGCCATGCAGTCAATATAGGCAGACAGTGTCAGAAATATATTTTTAAAACTCCTTTGCAAATTCTAGTGTAACCCCTTCCCTCACAGAGTAGAAGTTGGGTCTCTGTTGTTTGGAGCTATAAACAACTCCTGAGAGCTGCTCCTGGAAGTAAAAGGCTGCATTGGGCAACTGGCTCCCTCAAGAGAGAGTCTCCGAGAAGGGAGGTGAGAGGAATAGAGAGCTGGGGGGAAAGGACTGAAACAAGGAGGAAGAGCCACCTTCAGCCAGCAGGTTGGAGAGAAGAGGGTGGCAGAGTGCAGCCAGCTGTCAGGGGCAGTGACAGTGATAGAACTAGAATAGCCTGCACGAGGGACATCAGGAAAGAGAGTTGCTTTGCTCCGCAGTTCTTGGGTCAACAGTGGCCTGGTCAAGGTCACTGGTAAGTGGACAAAACGGAGAACAGGCAAATTGCAGGGCTTGTTTGTGTCTGCAAGCACTTTTTGCTACATATATATATTTCTTGGTTTTGCCTTCCCTTTCCCCCATTCCTATTCTGTGAATAAAGTTCATATTGTTTGTTTGAACCACAAGAGGTACATGGTGTGGGCACGTTAAGGCAGTAGATAAAGGAGGACTTGTAAAGGGCAGGTGAGAAATTGATAAGGAGTTCCTGACCCAAAAGTCAGGAGGAGCTGACAAGGACCCAGGCCACTGGCACCCTCTTCACAAATAGAGGGACACCAGGTAAGGGCTCCTGTGTATGTCCAAACTAGTGTTGTCCTCATGAGACTACCCCTTCCACTAGAATAGGTTCAGTTGGACAGCACTTGCTAAATGCAGTCTGTGCCTATGAAGTCTACTACCAATAGACTAATGACAATGAAGATATATTTTGAAATCCTGACTCATCTCCCATCCTACTGGTCTAAAAGTAATTGATGGACCTACCCAAAAGTAGTTTTTACATATGAGTAGTCCTGTTGAATTCCATGAGGCTATGTGGGACTGTTTCCAAATTTAGTATGTTGAGAGAGGGAGGGGATATTTTTAGACAAGCACCTCCCCACCCATTACCCACCCATCATTTGAATTCATTACTTTGCAGACAAAATTGCTTGTATTCACCATGACTTGGGCACTGCCATTTCAAATGCAAAGTCAGAGTTTGGGGTTATGGAAGCTCAGTCTTGTCCTGTTTATTTGGATTAGTTTCAATTGGTATCAGCAATGATGCGAGGGAGGTTCTTGAGGCGATGAGGGCAACCAGTTGTGAATTAGATCCTTGCCTGTCCTGGCTGGTGAAAGCTAGCTGGGAGATGTTGGGGCCGCTGTTGGCTAGGGTGGTCAATGCCCCCTACAGGAATGTAGGATGTCAGGTACACTTAAAACTGCAGTGGTCCGGCCCCTGCTTAAGAAACCATATTTGGATGCTGACTCCCCGGCCACCTATCAGCCTGTCTCTAACCTTCCCTTTTTAGGGAAGGTTATTGAATGGATGGTTGCCCATCAGCTGCAGGTTCATCTTGATGCTATCCGATTCCTAAACCCATTTCAGTCAGGTTTTCGTCCTGGGTATGTCATGGAGACTGTGCTTGTGACTTTGGTTGATGATCTGCACCGTGAGATGGACAACGGGAATTCTACCTTGTTGATTTTGTTAGATATTTTGGCGGTCTTTGATACAGTTGATCAGGAGTGCGCGCAACCACTTTTGAGTGGATCTGTTCTTTTTCTGTTGGTGAGGTCACAGTGGGTGGTATGGGGCGATTGCTAATTGTCCCCTCGGGACATTCCCTGTGGTGTCCTGTAGCATTCTAGTCTGTCTCCCCTCTTGTTCAATGTGTATCTGAGGCTGCTAGGCGAGGTCATTCAGAGGTTTGGGGTGAGGTGTCATCAATATACTGATGATACTCAGCTTTATCATCTGACCCAGGTCCTGCAGTCTCTGTGCTTACCTGATGCCTGGCTGCTGTTGGCAACTGGATGAGGGTGAGTGTAACCGGGGAGATGGTAAGGGAACTTGCTCAACACACACACCCGTGCCCAAGGTACCCCTGCCCTGCGCAACGTTAACTGGGAGGAAAACGCCCGTCAGGATAGAATGGTGGTCTTTACCTCTAATCAAAGAGAAAGTCGCAGCAGTAGCTATTTCCGCCGGAAACAGTGTTTCCGCAGTTAGTGGTACGGTGTGGCAGAGGCTTTCATTCTGCTAGTTTCATTCCGCTACTTCCACAGGCTTCACAAATAGTGGAAACATGCCATTTTTGCTACTTCCACCATTCCGACGGTGCCACAAAATAGCAGAACAGCGGTTTTCCAACAGTTTCCAACAATTCTGCAATTTTTCTGATAGTTTCCAAATTTGCAAAATGCCAGCAGAATTAGTGGAATGTCGGCAGAAAAGCCGTGGTGTGGCGTGGGCAATTCCAAAATGGCGGAATGGAATCGCAGCATGGTAAAAGCTGCTGCCGCTTCAGCCCTACTCTATCATCATAGGGTGCACGGAAGCAGGGAAACCAAGGCAGCCCCTGGGGCCACTCACGCACACACTCAAGACTCCAGGAGGGAAGGGATATCGTGAGGGGAAGGCACGTGAAGAAGGGAACTGGAAAAGGGCCCCGAGACACCAGGGCAAAAGGGCTTTAGCACAGAAAGGGAGGAGCCCAGGTAGGGAAGGGGGAAGGGAAAGCACACGTCCAGTCATCCTCACTGACACTCACCCGCTCACACCATGCAGCTCAAGGGAAGGTCACAAGGGAAGGTCCAAACGCAGGGGGTTCAATATTCGCTCACTCAAATGCTCCAAGTCTCCTTCTCATGCTCGCACAACTCAAGGGGGGGTCTCTCTAATCACCAGCGCCACTGTCAGTGCAGCGATGGTTTTTATACCTGAGGCCCCGCCCTGTGCGTGCTTGCAAGCGCTCCGAGTGATGCAACAAGGGTGGGGGGATCCCCACTCTGTGATGGCAAGGAGGGTGTGGCCCTAGGCCAGGGCTCCACCAGAGATGCCAGCAGCAACAGTGCAGGACACGGTGAAGCCAGGGGCGGGGCCCCATCAGGTTGGGGGCTCCGCGGCTGCCGCAGTGGGGCTAACCAGCTGAACTGAGGCTGCCGGCGCCCCGCAAGGGTGACAGTGAGCCGATTGAAGCTGAATCCTGTCAAGACTGAAATGATGATAGTTGGCCAGTCTTATGACTTGGGAGGGGGTTGGGACTCTGGTCAATCAGGTTTTCAGCCTGGTAGTGCTTCTGGACCTCTCACTGCACATGGATTATCAGGTTGTGATGGTGACCAGGAGCACTTTTCACCAACTCCATCTGGTGAGAAGGCTGCAGTCTTTTCTTTCTGACTCCGATCTGGTCACTGTCATCCATGCTTTCATCACCTTGAGGCTAGAATACTGAAATGCTCTATGTGGTGCTTCCCTTGATGACTGTTCAGAGGCCGCAGCTGGTGTAGAATGCAGCAGCTCAGGTCCTTTCAGGGCGAGTCGCCAGGAGCACATTACACCTGTGCTCCCAAAGTCTGCACTGACTGCCTATAGCTTTCCCAGCACAATTCAAGGTGCTGCTTTTGACATTTAAAGCCCTACATGGTCTGGGTCCCATATATCTAAGAGACCACCTGTCCTACCATGTTCCATCACCATCCCTACAGTTGACTGGGGAAGCCCTCTTGTAGGTTCCATTGGTTATCCTTGTCTGTAGGACAGGGGTGCACAAGAAGGCATTTTTGGTTGCTGCCCCAGTTTTATGGAATTCTCTTCCCTGGGAGGTTCTCTTGAGCCCAATCCTGTGCATCTTCCGGAAGTGGTGTAAAACTTTTTTATTTGGAAGAGCATTTGGTGGGTGGGAATGAGGGTTGGTTGGGTTATTCGGTAGGGTTGTGGGGAGGGAGTGAGTGTTTTACTGCATACATTTTTATTGTTGTTTTATTATTGTAAGTCACCCTGAGCCATTGTGGGAAGGGCAGCATTAAATATAAATAAGTTCAGGATAAGGGAACAGAGATCAGGGCATGCACAAAAAATAGGGGAGAGATCCATGACAGAGATCTATGATCTGACCTATCTCTTCCTGAGTACATTCCTTAAGCACTCTCACCCCAAATTTCTTTGTGGCCCTCAGAGCGTATACAGACATTCAAGGTGGCCCCTGGGAGGGAAAAGGTTCCCCTTCCCTGGTGTGTATGTATATACATGTATATGCATGTGTATTAAACTGTCACTACTTTGGGATAGGCAGTTAGTCAAGATGAGGGTGACTTCTGCAGGACTTTGTCCTTTTGCAGGAGAAATTGGAGCAGAGTCATTAACCTTTGGCACAATTTTGTGTTAGTGACAAAAAACTGTTCACAGAATCAGGACTTCGATGGAGAGACATTCTTAGAAATTGGGGGGCGGTCGCTGTGCAAACACCCTAGTGGCACTCCAGGAAGCAAGGAACCCATTGCAGATCTGTGCACGTAGAGATCCTGGTGGGGTCCTAGCATAGGTCCCTGGGTGTTTTTAAAAGAGCAAGGCTTGGGGGGGAGGGTGTCCTTGGCTGCTGAGTGGAACAGCTGTGGTGGAGCCACCCAGGTGCAGTGCGTGGGGAGGGATTCTAATGGGTGGCTCTCAGCATGGCTACCTCGGCAGCTGCCTCACGCTCCCCTGCCACAAACGATGGGGGAGAAGGAAGTGCCCTGGACTGGCCTTTGAAATTCACATGTCCCAGGCATGAGTGCTGGGCCAGTTCCTGTGACTTGTAAAGGCCGAGTCCCCCACCCATGGTGTCCATGAGCAGGGGACTTGTCTGCTGGCTTGGGTGGCTGCCCCACTTCATATGGGTAGGGGATGTGTGGGCGTTCACTGTCACACACGTATTGTGCTTGTCCCGCACAGCACACTCCGGATTTCTCGGCAATGCATTGAGTGGTCACGAGTGGGTCCTGCGTGGCTCATGGGAGCCCGCATCCCCCCACACCACCTTCAGATGGGTGGGTGGATGAGCGGGTCCTGGGTGACCATGTGTGGTAGCATCTCGTCTAAAAACACCCCTTGTGTGGCTGCACCGGTTGCACTTATCTATGCCTTACTTTTGTGCACTACAGTAAAAAACAAATAGGCAGTTTTCTTGCACCAAAATCTCCATAATGTCATCCTAGAAAGAAGTGAAACTCTGCCTCTTCTTTTCTTCCAAGACCACACACCAAGTCCTGGCTCCTTCAGCTCCTGCAGCTTAGACTCTGCTCCAAGCTGGGCTCACTTCTGACATGTCTCTGAAGTCGCATGGATTCCCTGGGATACCTTTATGCAGCAAAAAGAGCTGCCAGGCCTGACTATTGTGGATAAGACTTTGTAAAGTACAAAGTTAGTTTTGTTGCCAAAGGTGTTGTCATTGTCATTCTCGCTGATTCCCAGGGTAGGAAACCTTAAAAGCAGGAAGGGAGAATCACTTAAAATAGTGGATGCAACAATTAAATTGCACTGCCACTTGCTCTGAATCCTGCAACTCAGCAAAGAGCAAGCTCTGATGATACTGTAATTTTAAAAGGCTTTATTGACAAAAGGATCTTCACATCCTTCCTTTTTTCCAACCAGGCTCTGAATAATGCTTAAGGAAAAGACTCTCTTTTTTTTTTTTCTTGGAATAAATTCTCCACACAGAAATTCCTGAAAGAAGAGAAGGGTGAAGAAAGGAAACTCAACACAGACTCTCAAACGGATTCTGTTGCACAGATGAAAGCAACGGTCTATGTTTCAGTCTGTGTTCTGTACCATTTGTGTTCTATGTATTTTCTATCCAACAGTATAAACAATGCTTCCTCCCTACCCCCAGTTTTGTTCATCTCTCTCCCAAGCAAACAGTGGAATTCCCTCCCTCCCTCCTTGTTTACTTCTTGCCTGACTCTGTCTGTTATTGACTGCTCCACTTACTTTCTGCCATGTGGATGCTATAATAAGTTGAAGATGTACTGTAATTCTTCAAGTGTCAACTGAATTGTGTTTTTCAGTGCAGTTAATTTGTTTGTCTCTTGTTCTGGATAATAGAAAACAGAGATTATATCGGTTTGAAATTTCAAAACAATACTATTTAGGGTGGTGCGGGGGGAAGGGAGAGGGGTCCAGAGGTAAGTTCATCTGGGGCGTGAATCCACTAAACTCTGTAAAGCGATAAATTCAGCTTGCCAAAAATAAGATGGAAGAGTGACAGAAAACTTTAACGGACACTTCTCTTAACAGGAGACCCCCCTCCCACTCATGACTATTGGGGGTGGGTACCCCAATATCCACCGTTCCTTAAACTTCGGGGGGAATGAGCTTAATTGACTTAAACTGGAGTCTCCATGTGTTCAAAAGGATCAAGCTGAGGACAGTACGCACTACAGGCTGTTTATGTACCCTCCCCAAATAGAAAGAGAGAGAGAGAGAGAGAGACGTGTCCAAAAACAACCAGTTTATTGTTACATATAACAGAGAAACACAGCCCCAGTCTGGCTGGCGGGATATAACAGAGGGAAAACACAAGTGGCTTGCGGGGGTTGTAGGAGAAGAGGGGTGGGTGGTTTCTGGTGTTGGCCCAGTGATGGGGAGCGAGAGAATGTGAAGGGGAGAGAGAGAGAGAGACAGGGAGAAAGAGGGCTTCCCCAGTTGGCTGGGAAAGTCTGGACCTGTGGTTACCTTTCCTTGCCTGTTGAGATGGGACAGGCGGCCCACGGATCCAGCGGAGTTCGGGGGATGGAGGAAAAAGAAGGGGCAGACCAGAGTCTGGGAGAGTTCTCAACTCAGACATGCACAGAGCAACCTGCACGTATTTGGATCCCAAGACTTCTCAAAAGTTGATGGGAAAACCAGGGGCAGTTAAAGGGTGCTGGACAAAGGAGTTTGGGAGGCTACGAAGGGTCGTTTGGGGTGTACAATGGGATAACCAAGGGAGGTTACTTCCATGACAAAAAGGGCTATACTAGATGCACCAGATACCTTTTACACAGGAGGTAAGGGTAAACAAAAAGTGACGGGAGGGAAGGAAGGGCTTAATGACAGGCTTCAGGATACAATGAGTGTGTGTCTTGTTTCTCTTGGGGGAATGCAAAGATAAGATGCTGCTGCACCGAGTCCTAACTACCAGTCCTTTGTTATAACGGGGTGAGTCTCTATCCTTAATGACTCCATTCTTTATTCAGAGAGCTCTCCCTTCTAGTCTTTTTCTCATCCTTAGTCTGGTATTTTTCCATGAGCTGTCCCTTTTTGCTAGGAGCTAGGGTGGCTGGGCCCGATCCTTATTTTCCATGCTTTCCCCCCCTTCCTCTTGCATCCAGTGTGGGGGTTTTCCCCAAGCCTTCTTGCCCTTGGTTACCCCTGTGGGATTTGTTGACCCCCGGGTCCAAGGCAGTTGGCTATCACAAGGGGGGGTACCTCCATTCTGGGGGGGGGGGAAACCAGGGGTCCGAGTTAATCATTCCCCCTGTTGGGGACTTTTTAATCTCATTAAAATGGTCCCCACAATTATAGGATGGACCACCCCTGAACCGCAGCCTACCTAGCCTAATATGTTGGCTCACAATATGTAAAAACACCAGCCGCTGGAAGATCTATGACCAAAGTAGTCTGTTGGAGTCTCTTAGGACACTGGTGCCCAGAACCCCAGTTCAGCAAGACCCTCTTCCCCCTTATAATTGCAGGATGGAATAGGATTGAATCAAAACATAACGAGACGGTGGGGGTGGAGCGTCCTGGGTGACAGAGGGGACGACCAATGAGGGAGAGTGAAAGGGAACAGGAAGAAGGAACACACAACACAGTACATACTGGGGTATTTAAAAATTAAACTACTAAAATATATAGAATACGAGGGGACAATATCTGAGGGAGTAATTAATATACAGGAGGGAAGGATACCTTGAGGGGGGAATCCATACATAAAAATCAATAAACATTATATACATAGGTACACCTGGGAGCTGCTTGTTACATCTACATTCTGGCTAGAGTCACCTGGGTTTCCTCCAGAGGAGGTCTGGAGGGATCAAAGATATTGCCACAGGTTGATCTAGTTTTATTCACATGCGAGCCTTGATCATGGCCTACTAATTTTCTTGAGAGATCATGCATGCTTAGAGGAATAGATCTCTTCTTAATTTTAGGTCCCAATTTCCAAATTATAATTCACCACCCCCTGTTGATACCCCGTGGCCAGAAGGGCTGAGCCAAATTACCAATTTGTACCTTTAACAAGGAACTCCGTTCAGTGGAACAATTCCACTCAGGTGTATCCTATTCAGCATAATAGTCCATAAGCTTCAGCTGCTGGAAGGAGCTGAAGCAACTCAAAGAGGGCTTGGGCTTGGGCT
>QEPC01001533.1:938019-962683 GCA_003113815.1 Sphenodon punctatus
TTTTTTTAAAAAAAACTTTTATGCGGGGGCTTTAAGTTTTTTTTACATTGCAGCCATTTTTAAATGGCTGCAATGCAAAAAAAATCCGGTACCCCGAAATCCGGTACCCGGTCCGGATTACCGGGTCAAATCCAATAATGCCGGTACGCCCGATACCGGCATTATCGGATACCGGATTCTACCGGTTTCCCACCCCTATTGATTACGCATACATGGACCAAGGATCACTGCTGCTGGTTAGGGCATAGTGCAGGAGCCACATTTATAGGTGAGTGAAATACATTCCACAAAACAGGTTGGTGAACGTCATCATCTCACTCCAAGCCCTCTCCTGGGGACCTGACCATGGAGGGGGGCTCTTGGGGAACCTTACAGGATCCTGGACAGTCCAGGGGTTGTTTCTAGGCATAGGGTTCATGGCATGCCCGAAGGGCACCGAGGAGTGGGGGCCATTAGAAGTGACGGCCTGCACCAGCTCGAGCGGCTGTTTGAGAGTGGTTCACTTAGTTCCCCCCCTGCTTCCTCATCAGATTTGCTACTTGCCTGGTGCCTAGCAATAGCTTGTCCAAGGTTATCTGGGATAAGTCTATTCTTCCCATTGCCATTTGGATTGGCGTGGCAAGTTCGGCATATACCGCCTCGACAAATTCCCAGTTGTCATATTGCATGACCTGCCTCCTGTTTCTCTGGACCGGAGTTACCACCTCTGCTAAAGTCCCCAACAGTTTCTTTCGGACTAAGTATGCCTTGGGTTGTTCTCCTGGAACCTGAGTCTCCAGAAGAAACAGCCTTTGCGGGCTCTGCCCTGGGAGCAGGACCTGTAGTACCGCCTTCATCCACTCGCCACATGTGACATCGCGGGGGTCGGTCATACTCAGCCCTGCCTCCAGGACAGGCATATCTGCGGGGGATGTGGCAGCCCGGGCCAACTGGGTTAGATCCACCCCATCCGCCGTGGGGTACATCTGCCTCACTCTAGCCATCCAGAAAATCACGGTCTCTGAATTCAATGGACCCAACTGCTCTGCAACTGCTTTTGCCTGTGAAGGGGCCCATCAAATCATTTCCCAGACCTCCTCATGGGTAGTCCTTCCTCCTGCCCCCATACGATCCACATCCCGGCTTACCATTGGGGCCACTGGCTCCAAGGCTAGCCACGCGGGATTATACGGGGCTTCAGGAAGATCTTGGACTTGCACGGTGGCCACTAAGCCTTTATGCAAGTCCAGTTCTCCCTTTAGCTTCTCTATTGCTGCCTCACAAGCGTCATGGCTCACTGCGACTTTTGCAGTCTGGGTTTGCTCTGCCAGGAAGCAAACTGCTATCTGGGCTTGCCCTAATTGCTCCCTCATTCCCTCATACTCCCTCTCTGCCTGTTCCACCCTGGCCAATGCCCCAGTGGATTCTTCCTGCGCTTTCCTTAGAAATGAGCTTAAATTCCACTTCTCGGCTACCAGTTTGCCCCTAATTTTTTCCAGTTCTGTATATTTAGCTTCCAACTTCTCTATCCTTTTCCCTCCTACTTCGCATTTCTGCCTAGTTTCTCCCAACAAATCCCTCAAATCCCCACAAGCGCACCACAATGCCCATGCGGCACACGCATCCCTTTCATTGCCTTTGGGTTTAAACTTTTGACAATATCCATCATATGCCTTGCTAACTGATGCCACCAGGTCCTGGATCTTAAAGCATCCCAGCTTCCATGGGCACTCCCCCTTCTCTGTTGCCCATTTCTCTAAGTTAGCTATCCCTGGCTCCTGGCGAAGCATCTCGTCTACATCCCATGAGTTTCTTGCTTCCCCAGAGCCCATCCTGATACGTCCCCCTTGCACAACTTCCACATTCCAATATTACTTTCCCCGGGCGACTGACACGGTCCCACCCCAACACATTCTTATCAATCGGCGAACCAACACTAGGATCCCCAGACATAAGGCTGCCCAACCAACCCCCATACCAATAGTTTCCAATGACCCCCACCCAACATTATGTCTGAGAGACCCCAATCCTTCCAGTACTGGCTCTGTGCCTCCTGACTCAAAAATCCAAATATATCCAAACCACTCCCAAATTTGCACCCACAAGTTCAAGACCAAAATTCAAGTTAACTGGACTATGTCCGCTTCAATAATCTTGACCTAAGTCCACTTTTCCAAATTGCTCCACACGTGCCACTGCACATTCGAGACTTTCACAAGTTAAACTGGACCTAAGTCCACTTTTCCAATTTGCTCCACATGTGCCACTGCACGTTCGAGACTTTCACAAGTTAAACTGGACCTAAGTCCGCTTTTACTAAACACCGATCCCTGGGCTGCCTCTGCAATCCCAAGATCCAATTTTTCTCCAATCCCGGAGCCGCTTTATACAGTCCCGAGATCCACAACCCCAGTACAATTCCTCCCCAACAACCCAGACCCCAAATCCTTAAATCCACAGGTTCAGAGAGGAGAACGGAGATAGAAAATGACAAAGGAAAGAGATAGAAAAATGGGGGTTTCGGCTGGCTGTAGCTACATATGCCTCCATGGACAATCCTGCACGGATTACCACGTGCTTGCTCATGTTCTCCACCAATCTGTTAACAGGAGACCCCCTCCCACTCATGTCTATTGGGGTGTGGGTACCCCAATATCCACCGTTCCTTAAACTTCGGGGGAATGAGCTTAATTGACTTAAACTGGGGTCTCCACATGTTCAAAAGGATCAAGCTGAGGACAGTACGCACTACAGGCTGTTTATGTACCCTCCCCAAATAGAAAGAAAGAGAGAGAGAAGTGTCCTAAAACAACCAGTTTATTGTTACATAAAACAGAGAAACAGAGCCCCAGTCTGGCTGGTGGGATATAACAAGGGGAAAACACAAGTGGCTTGCGGGGGTTGTAGGAGAAGAGTGTTGGCCCAGCGATGGGGAGTGAGAGAACACAAAGGGGAGAGAGAGAGACAGGGAGAAGAAAGTCTGGACCTGTGGTTACCTTTCCTTGCCTGTTGAGATGGGACAGGAGGCCCATGGATCCAGCAGAATTCGAGGGATGGAGGAAAAAGAAGGGGCAGACCAGAGTCTGGGAGAGTTCTCAACTCAGACACGCACAGAGCAACCTGCACGTATCTGGGTCCCAAGACTTCTCAAAAGTTGATGGGAAAACCAGGGGCAGTTAAAGAGTGCTGGACAAAGGAGTTTGGGAGGCTACAAAGGGTCGCTTGGGGTGTACAATGGGATAACCAGGGGAGGTTACTTCCATGACAAAAAGGGCTATACTAGATGCACCAGATACCTTTTACACAGGAGGTAAGGGTAAACAAAAAGTGAAGGGAGGGAAGGAAGGGCTTAATGACAGGCTTCAGGATACAATGTGTGTGCATCTGGTTTCTCTTGGGAAATGCAAAGATAGGATGTTGCTGCACCGAGTCCTAACTACCAGTCCTTTGTTATAACAGGGTGAGTCTCTATCCTTAACAACTCCATTCTTTATTCAGCAAACTCTCCCTTCTAGTCTTTTTCTCAACCTTAGGCTGGAATTTTTCCATGAGCGGTCCCTATTTTCCATGCTTACCCCCCCTTCCTCTTCCATCCTGTGTGGGGTTTTTCCCCAAGCCTTCTTGCCCTTGGTTACCCCTGTGGGCTTTGCTGACCCCCTGGTCCAAGACAGTTGTCTATCACAAGGGTAACCTCCATTCTGGGGGGGACCAGGGATCTGAGCTAACACTTCCATATGAAAAGCAAATATTATGAAAGGGAAAGACTCGGCTATGTGTACTATTGTACTTTAAATCTGAATAAAAAGGATATATAGGAAAATAGAGATTTTAGGATATTAAGTGGGGGAATAGGGAGCACCTTTGTTTGACTCTAATCATTTGCTAGACAAACATTTCAACATGTGACAGACCTTTCTTTTCTGGCTTGAAAACATACTACAATATAGGCAGGACTTTTTTTGTCTGGAATGGGGCTTTGTTTAATTACACTACATTCCGATAAAAGACTGTTGATAAAGTACATGATTACATTTGTAGATAACCTCAAACAACTGAAGAACTCCCTTCACCTATAACAAAGCCAGCCTACCTACTGCAGTATGGGCTCTATACATCGACAGGAATAGCCAAAGGGTTGGGCTGTTTTGGCATGTGCTCAAATTATTCAATGCAGGAACAAGTTGAGACATCAGACTCTCTAAAAGAATAAATTCAACTAAGTTTAATGCATGAACTTTGGCCTATAACCTGCTCATAGCTTTTTCAGCATGTGATTCTATCAAATCTGATGTTTAGTAATTTTACTTCCCAATCTTTCTGCTTCAGGACAAAGGCCATTAGGAGACACACTTTCACTAAGACAGTGAAGTCAAAACTCGCCTGGGTGGGGCCATGTTGTGTACTATCTGAGACAAAGCTAGGTCATTTCCCTATGCAGACACTGGATGTGCAAGGAAGGGCATTCTTTTGCCATACTGGTTACAATTCCATGACTACTTTCTGATAGTATTACCTAAATGCCGCCAAATTTATTATTCATTTCTCCACTAGAATGGTCCTTGCTCATTATTTATTTGTATGTCCCTCAATGGAGGTAAAAGAGAAATTGTTAAAACCTCTATTGCAGGATAGATCCCTTTGGGATGTAAAATTCAGAATGTTGTACCTATTAGCGAACCCCCAAGACCTAGTTATAATGAAAATTGTTAATTTTAAACATGCTCTAATGGTACATCAGCACCATAAACTTGTAGAAATTTCTAAGGAAGTTACTAACTGATTAATTATTTAAAATGTGCTGGAAGAATTGGGTTCTGGCTATGTAAAATCGTGTCTTTATCTGTTTTGACATTTTATTCTACTGTATATTTTAATTTTCTTATTTTATTTTATGTTAGAGTGCAAAGACTAATGGTCAAGAAAATAAAGTGATTTTATTTGATTTTGACTAGAATGGCTGTGGCATTTCCTTCCTTGGATGTCTTCAAATACTGTTTGGGAAAGCATCTGTCTGTAGTGCTGTAGGTAAGGGGTATCAGGATACCTTGGAGCCGGGAGGTTGGATCAAATCAATGACCCTTGAGGCAACTACCAACCCTTCCATTCGATTATTGGGATTCATCTGTGACTCCACCCTCTCCTTTGCACCTCATATTCAGAATGTTGCTAAAGCCTGTTGCTTCTCCCTGTATAACACAGCTAGGCTGCTTTCACACTTTACACAATGGGCTATTAAAATAACTGCTGGAGATAATACCGGATATTATAATCCCACAATTTTTGTAATGTGTGAATCACTATTCCCTTTTTATGCTGCAAGATCTTGGGTCATTGTAAGAGCCATCAAATATGGCTTTTACAACAACTGGAGATCTTGCAGCATAAAAGGGGAATAGTGCATTCACACATTACAAAAATTGTGGCATTATAATAGCCGGTATTAGGGATGGGACTTTCAGTTTTGGAAAGAACCGGAAGTACCCAATAATGGCCATTTCAGATTAATCTGAAATTTTGGTTCTTTTTCAGTATCAGTTGTACTGGAACTTTTGCATTTATTTTTGTATCAGATTTTTAACATTGTGGTTTGTTCCCATTGACTTCAATGAGAAAACTGCTATGTTAAAAATCCAATACAAAAATCAGTGCAAAAGATCTGATACAACTGATATCGATACAAGAGCCGAAATACATGAGAATCAAAACCGAAATTAACCGAAACCGAATTTTTTTCCAGAACACAATCCTACCTGGTGTTATCTCCAGTTATTATAATAGCCCATTGTGTAATGTGTGAAAACAACCTAAAAGTCTAGCATTATTTACCGCTCCCACTGCCAAGATTCTAGTCCCCTTGTTTGCTTTGACCATTTCATCTTTCTACTTACTGGTCTTCCCCATTCTCATCCTGATCCTATCACTTCTCTTCAGTACTCGGCTGCAAAGGTCATCCACCTCATCCACTGCTTTGATCATGCTGCTATTCTGTTCCCTCATGCTACCTCTCTGCTCCCTGTAGCTGATCTGTTGTGTGTTGTACTGTCCCGCCCCTTTCTCTCACCCTAGTCTCGCTGTGATGTTCAACTGGCACTGGCCATGTCTCTCCATGTGCCCTCATTTGGCTCAACAATGCCATGGCTTTGGGAGGGAAAGGAGGAGTCTAGGCCCGTATGTATTCCACACCTTTATCATGATGTTGTTAGGCCATGATGCTTTGCACCTATGTTTGGCTTCCTGCTGGGGCAGATGCAGCAAAGTTCATGGATTGATCAGTCAAAGGCATCCCTGGAGTGCTTGGGGGGGTGTTTACGGGCTGTGCAGGGTTGTGTTCCTGATATCTACTCCCATCTACTCCTAATGGGCATTCTCTCTCCTTCCTATTGCAGAGGCTATTGTGGACGCCCTCCACCTCCTGACTAAGATAGCAGAGGACCTCCAGTTGGCAGCAGTCAACTTTAGAGAGGGAGTACCAGGAGATCTGAGGGGGCACATGCTTGGATTTTCTTTCCCTCACTGCAAGAACTGATGAAAGAAAGGGTCCAGCAGCAGGGAAAGGTCCTTGAGGTCCTCCTGATCAGGACACAGTGGAGGCATTCCTAGTTTTCTTTATTTGATGTGAGCCGCCCCGAGCTGCCAGAGGCAGGCTGGGGCAGGATATAAATGAATTAAATCAATAATAATAATTAATTAATTAATTAATTAATAGATTAATTTATTAGTTATTTTCTGCTGTTTTTATTACTGTTACCTTGTTTGTTTTTGAACAGCGCTGTCAGTGTTCTCCTTCCTGCAGGGGGTGATCTGCTCTCCTCAACTGTGGGGGGAGGGTGTTTGAGGGGATAGTCCTGGGTCTGTCGCTGTGTGTTCCTCACTCTTTGTGGTGCTGTTCCGTTAATCAGTGCAGTCCTGGACTGACTGCTCCAGTGACCCCTGTCATCGCACTTTTGGCTGATTGTGTGAGTCATTCTGCACCTTGTTCCTCAACTCAGGCCTGGGATCCCTGTCTCTCTGGGCAAACCTCTCAGTGCAGCAGGTGTATGTATGGGTGTACCTCACATGGAGCTAGCCCCTCTTTTGGAGCACTGTGACACCGCCTAGGCCTTTCCAGCGCATGCTGTGGGGCTGCACCTTTGCCCTGTGAATCCCTGCACCATGCATTGCACATGTTGTGGCAGTATTATGCTGGTATTCCAGTGTGGTTTGCTTTGTCTGCTCCCACCCAATGTGTCCTGTGGTTAGAGCCGTGTGCAATTTGCTGTCCCATGTGCTGGGAAGGGGGATGTTGCCGCTATATGTCCCTCCCCCTCCCCCACGGTATGGCATTTGTGGAACCCCCTGCTGCCTTTCCCTTTTTTCCCTGTACTGCCCATGGGTTGCATGCTGCTGCAAAGGGGATAGGCTACTTGGTGCCCACCTGTCTCATTGGTGTCTGGCAGCTCAGATGCTGCTACTGCTACTGTTGCGATGCTGTGCCTTCCTCCGTAGATCCTTCCCCACCCACCCGGAGTCTAGCTGGGGATGGGCGGTGCCAGCAACTGAGGCTTCGTTTACCCTCAGTTGGCCATGTTGCCACATCATGCTGTGGGGCATAGTTTTGTCTCCGTAGTGGCTGTCCGTGTGACCGGTGAGTGTGTACAATCAGTGGAGGGTCAGGTGGATGGGTGCTGGACTCATGAGTGCCATGACCTTCACATGACCTTCACATGAGCTAAGTCAGGAAAGGAGTTTAACCCAAAGCTCTGCAACACAAAATCTCAGAACTAAATCTCTTCCCACTTCACTAAGGGTGCAGCCGCACAGACTCTGTGGGAAGGCTACCATCCCTTTGGTAGCCTAAACCCACTTTGGGCAGCTGGGCCACGTGATGCAGTATATTTTGTGGCCAGCAGCCACCAGACGTTCCTCCCACCCTGGGGGCGAGCAGCTGGCTGCTCTGTGCTGCATCCTCGGGAAAAGTCAGAGGACATGTCATGTAGCAGCCTTAGCCCAAATCGGGTAAGGCTGCTCAAGGCGGGGCAATTCGTGTGCCTGGGCTGTGTTTGGCCTGCCACACAGTGAGCTCTGCAGTGGGGCGTTGAGTGGCAGGCGCTTTCACCCATCGCTCGCTACCATGTCGCAGCTGGGGCAGGATCTTGCTCGGACGGGAAAGGAGGCAGGGCAGGGCCAGGCGCCCACTTCTGTGGCTGGTGCCTCAGTCTGCCTGAGATGTGGTGGGAATCTCTGGCAGTGGCCTGGCTGCCCAGCTTCCCATGCTGGCCCTGCAGGGTGGTCACTTCACTTGCTCACCACAGGGACACATGAGGATCAAGCCCCAGCAGCTCATATGGCTGCAACCTTAGCTGCTACTATCCGAATGGCTGTGGAACTAGCAGTTTTTCCACACATGTGGTTGATCTATTTGCAAATGGGTGTCTGCTATCTGTCCACCACCTTTCATCCCCATGCTGCTCTTCCTCTTTCGTATCTGGAAATGTCATTTATTTTTATGGAAAAAATCAATTGAAAGTAAATTTAAAAGGAAAGCCTCTTTCTTTGATCTTGGAAGTTGTCTTTAGTGCTAAGGTGCAACAAACGGAATTTGTAGCATAGCAAAGAACAGACTCAAGAGCTCTACAGAAATCTTCTTCATGTTCATCTTAAGTTCTTTGATGAATGATGAACAGATGAATAGATTATGGACATATAGGGGACTAAAGGGACAGGGGACAAAGAGGAGTAAGAACCTCCTGCACTTAGATTCCAAGGATATAGGTATTAAGCAGGCAGCGCCTAAAGGTTTATTTGCTTAAATGGAGTAGAAAATGAATTAAGCATTGGCTTCACAGCTTCCCATTTGCTTGCCTGTGCTGCTGGACTGTCATGGGGAATGTGGTGACTTTTGCTGCTATAAGCAAATCAGTGCTAGCTAGCCAAGGGCACCACAGCTGGAGGGAAGGGAGTTTGGGGTGCCATGGAGGCTATCCATCTGTCCACTTTTAAAAATGGGGAAGCCATGCTCCCTTGCTTTAAGTTTTGACAAAAGAACCCTGTGCACAGTGGGAGAAAAAGGTCACAGCAGCACAGGGACCAGTACAAATGACTCATTCTCTATCACACGGAAACAGCTCAGCCAGAGCTGCTGGAGCTGGAACACTGAATTTAGCCCCACCCTCTCTTGTTTCTCCTTCAAACTGGAAGGGGCGTGAGAGTGGATAGGGCTAAGTTTATGTCAGATTGTGCATTTACCTGGCCCCCTGATGACCACCCCCTCACTTACAAACCTTTCCTTCAACATTTTAAGCCCTTTTTAAATGAGACACACAAACTCATGCCCATGGGTGGGTACGTCTTGTATTAAAGTGGTGGCAGGTGGACCTTAGTCAGGCTCTGGATCCTCTGGCTCCAGAGCTACCGCTGTTGTGTCCAAAGGAGTTGAGGGTGGGCCAGGATCCTAGTATCCGAGGCAAGACTGTAATGTTCTTATGAAGGAATGGTGATCCTCTGGCTCATGTATGGGCCAAATTCACCCCACAGCTGTTCTTTATTTGTCTCCTTTCCAGTTCCTGGGTCTGGCCAATGGATCAAGTCCCTGCCTGAAAGAGTGAGTTCAGGGGAAGGGAGCAGAGATGAGGGTGTGGACTCAAGACAGAAGATGGATACATAACATAGATCCAGAATCTGGACCCTCCCCTTGGTTCCCTCATTCTAAGCACCCCCCCACTCCTAGCCCCTATCCAACCCATGGAGCTTGTACTAATTTTCAAAGTGGTCAGCAGGAGGGAAAGAGTTTCCATTCCTCCTCTAAGGTTGAGTGAGCACAGACTCCTTGGGGCTTCTGTCTAACAGATTTTAATGAAAAGCAAGAACCAGGTAACCCTAGTCCCCAAGTGACTACTGTAATTCTCGGCCCTATCTAGAAGTGCGTCCATGTTCCCTTAAAATGACAGTCCTCCATAACTTCCCCTCTTAAGTCAAAGAGCTATTTATTTCCATGTACACAGAATACTATATACAATTTAATTTTTTTTTTTAAATTAAAAATGATATCTTAGTTAATAACCAAGATGGTATGGCAGAATGTAGAAGGAGTCAAATGTGCTACCAATTAATATTTCTCACATGGAATGTTATTCTGGTCACTTGAGTCTCTGCCTCAGCTGGTTCATTAATTCCAGTGACTGGGTTATTATGTTTGGTGACCTCTGCTTCAGAGATAATCTCTGGTTCAGTCTGTAGCTCTTGGTCTTCTGTGACATTGGACTCATCCTGCTCGGGGGGTGGCACCCTTTCACATTCCTCTGGTACCTCACTCTACAGATTCAAGAACTTCCTAATTCAGTGGCTGCTTTGTCTTCATTTCTTCAGTTACTTTGTTTTTGAGGTATTTTGTGTTCAGTTATCCAGTTACATTAGTCTTTCAGTATTTCGTCCACTTGGGCAGTACCTCTGAAAAGAGGTGGTGCCAAAGCAAATGAAGTACTGAAATACATCAAACAAAGAAATCAAATAAACAAACACAAATTAATCATTAATCAAAGTTGCAAAATTTGCAATAACGACAAAAAGCCAAGGTCGTATATTCCTTTGCGGAAACAAGCATGCAAATTATTGTTTCATATCTGAAAAGTCATTGATTTCAGACCTTTGTTATTCCCACTCAGTTCTATTTCCAATAAAATGTGATCATTTTATTGGCTATGTTTCTGTCTACCTGATGGAAATCAGAACAACATGGCACATTTTCAAGATGTGTTATCTGAAAGGCAAAAGCTGCTCCTTTCATTTATCTTGATCACTTGTTTGGCGCATTTGTTTCTGCCTTTGTACCTGCATTTCCTTTTCATTGAAAGGAAAGATTACAATTGTAGGCAAGGCTGCAATCTGGCAGATTCAGCGGAGCTCGTTTGGTGAAAGTGTACGTAGGACTGCAGTCCAAGCCAATAATTCCACCAGTGACTGTTTTAAAAGTTATTTTCCCATGGCAAAACTGTACAACTGGAAATATATGGGGAAATGATGAAAGACTTTCCTTTTTCTCATGTTGCACATAATAAAAAACACGGCCTCAGTGTCTGCATCTGTAAAGTGGGGGAAATAATATGTACAATTGCTTAATTTATATGGCTGTTCTGAGACCATATAACTATGGGTAAAGAAGTCAATGGCAAAAATCCCCACTGATTTTAATGGAATTTCATCCAAGGTCTACGGTTGTTTGCACTCTTAAAGTGTTATACAACTAGTGTCACAAATTTCTCTCTCTCAACTATGTTGCTCTTCTGTTTTTTGGCAGTTTCTACTAAACTGTTTTCCCAAATGCTTAAACCATCTGCAGTAAAACTATTAAGATCGGTTATTGGAGTAACTGGAATTCACTTACATGTTTTCTGAAAGTATAAAATATAAGTCCATAGCCACAGTGTCGCCATAATTAAGATATATTGTTTGGGGACATGGTGCTTACTCTTGGCCCAATCAAACCCCCAGGGAGAATTTAACGGAATCAATTTCCTTCTGCATTTGATTCCAGTAAGAATCCTGTTTCCCATTTTGTCAAGCTAGCTACAGGCATTCTTAGTTTAGATGCTTAATAGTATTGCTTAAAATTTGGGCACCTAGTGCCAACCTATTCTGAAGACTTTAGGGTTTGACAGTAATTCAAAGGTTGTTGTTTTTTTTAACAAGCCCATGGTGGGATTTTAGTAGCAGTCTGCCAAAAAAAAATTAAAAAAGAAAATATTGATGCAATTTAAAATGAGTGTACAGAAAACTATGTGATTGGTTAAGTGCCCGTGCTCTGAAACTATTTTCTCCCTGTAGGTCAGTGAAGCAGAAGCACACCTGGAACTTTGCTTAGTTGTTGGGCCTGTAATTGTAACCTGAAAGCCAGGACCAGCCTTACTACAGGGCAACCCAGGGTGACTTTCCCAGGCTCTTTTCTCTACTTCCAGGGCCCTTGCAGTGCTCCCTTTTCACCAGGACAGGGTATAGGGACCCCACTGCCTCCTATAGGGGTCCCAGACACACTGCCTCCCCTAGGGCCCACAGAAGGTGCCACTGAGGGGTAGGGGCAACCAGGAGCCCTGCATTTTATCTTTGCCCGGGGCCATACAAATGCTAAGGCTAAAACACTGCTAAAAAAAAAAAAAAAAAACATACATTGGAACTCTCCTTCTCATACACAGGCAGGGAAAGTGGATGCTCCATTCTCCTGACTCAGCCATCTTATTTTCTTGTCATGGACCAGCTCTATTTGTTGTTGTTGTTTGAATGAATGAATGAATGAATGAATGAATGAAACTTTATTGTTTAGATGAAACCTTAACAAAATACCAATATCAAATAAGTACCCCACTGTAAAACAGGAAAAGAGAAGGAGAGGTAGCAAAACCAATAGTTACAACAATAAAACAGTAAAACCTCTCCGGGCTCCCAAAGAACATCACTTAATAACCAGAATCAATTGATAAACAGAATTAAAAGGCAAAGCCAACCAGCCCCCCAAATACCCAGCCTGGCCACACAGGGGTTAGACCGAATAACCTTGGGGCCTCATACTAACAGATAGCCACAGGGGTTATTAATGTAGGGAGGGGAGAGGGAAAAAAGAAAAGCTGGAATCCAAACAGAAATTCAGGGTTTGCTATACAATCCCTCAAGGGGGGCCCAGGAGTGACTGTCTAATATGAAAAATTGCCAGACAATAACTAGTCACCGCCCGGATAGGTCCGAGTCAATCGGACTGAGTAATCTCTGGAGGTTGGTGCTAAGGAGATTAGTGCTCGAGATTATCCCCCCAAGATATTTGTATCTAGGGCCAGCAAATGAAGGGCAACGAAGGAAAATATGGTCAGGAGTTTCCACCTCACTTAAATGACACAAGGAACACAACCGCTGGACCCATGGGATCCCTTGTAACGGCCTTCCAAAACCGCTGAAGGGAAAACATTGGCTCTCATTTTGGAAAAGGCTATTTGTTTGTTAGAATCCTGTCATGTAAAAAGATAGTATGCCCCAAGGGCCAGCGGACTAAGTGGTTTGTACGCGGGGGCCACCTTCTGGGCGGCCATAAGCGCACCCTCCAGTTGGAGCTTCTTTTAATTAAGCTCTTAGTGGCCCCCAGGCCTAAACATTTCAGGCTCTCAGGTGAAAACCCTAGTTGTAAAACTTCTAGCTCAACTGCTTGTTTCCCAAAGTCCCCAAGGCCACATTTAACAGACAGGGCCAGGAGGGAGCCCTCGAGGGGAGGAAATAATACCACCTTGGCCCAATAAATGACCATGGCCTGTAGGGCATACACTCTGAGCGGCAAACAGAGTGACTCTGCTCTTAAGATTACCTGGGGGGGTCTCCCGGGGGGCACCTAAGTTTGATCGCAGAAACCTATTTTGGATATTTTCCAAATGGGAGAGAAGAGAGAGCCCCCAAACAGGGAACGCATATAAGAGCTGGCTAACAACCTTAGCCCTAAATAGATGCATGGCCGGTAGAACCAGTTTCCCCCCCTGCCCAAAAAAGAACTTAATGATTGCCGTCGAAGATTTCCTTACAAGCGTTTGGATGGCCTCAAAATGGGCATTCCAGCCCGAGTGGGAGGAAAAGATCACACCCAGATATGTAAAAAGCCGGACCTGCTCAATGGGGTTGGTCCCAATAGCCCAACGATGCGCTTTCTGGGCACCTCTGGGCCCAACCACCAAGACCTTAGTTTTAGCAAAGTTAATTGATAACAACTCTGCCTGACAGTAATCCCCAAATGCTTGCATTGATTGCCTCAGGCCCACGAGGGTCTGGGAGATCAGTATGGTGTCATCTGCATATAAGGGGAGGGGGATTTGACTATCACCAATTTTCGGGTGCGTGTATCAATCCCTTTCAAAAAATGCACTGAATCATTCAGAAAAAGGTTGAAAAGGGCAGGGGTCAATAAGCACCCCTGCCTCATGCCTGCTCGCACCTGAACCGGATTGGACAAAGCCCCCTGGGAGTCTAAGCAAACCCACAGAGTTTCCCGCATGAAGTTTTATCAATAAAACCAGCAGTCTGGGTTCAATATCTAAAGAGGTCAGCTTTACCCAAAAGCGTTCCTTGCAGACTGATTTGAACGCCTTCTCCAGGTCAATAAAACATAAATAAAGTTTCCTCAGGGAGGAGGCATATTTAGAAATTAATGCCCAGAGGACAAAGATATAGTCCATGGTTGCTAAACCCTGCCGGAAGCCAACTTGTTCAGGCTCAATTATATTAGACCTGGCCATCCAAGCTTGTAGTTTATCCAACAAAAGTTTGCAATATAGTTTGGCCACGATGCTAAGGAGAATAATTGGCTGGTAGTTCCCAGGGTGCGTCGGATCCCCTTTTTTGTAAATTGGAATAATAATACTGGAAAGCCATGAAGGTGGAAAGGCACCAGAGTCATTGATATAAGTAAAAAGGGGAGCCAGCAGCCCGGCCCACCATTCCGGGTTACTTTTCAGGAGTTTGGGGGATATAAAGTCCAGACCCGGAGCTTTTCCGGCTTTAAGGTGAGCAATAAGTGATACCACCTCCTCAGGGGTCACAGGTGGTGAGCTCTGAAACCTGTTCATAGGCAGAGAGTCAAGGTCAAAGGCCCCACCTTAGTGTTAGCAAATAAGACCTTGTAGAAATTCTGCCACACTACAAGGTGAAGGCTGGTCATACCAGGGTTCCCGCCCCTCCTTGGGACAAACGAATTATGTTCCAGAATTTCCAGGTATCCCTGGAATTGGCTGCATTAATAAGTGCAGACCATTGAACTTTTTGAAAGTTACTTAGCTTTAAAGACAGAAGGTTACGATAATCTTTACGTAAAGAGGCTAAATTAACCCTAAGGGGTTGGCAAGGGTTGGACTTCAGATCCCTGGCATTTCAACACAGAAGTGCCCTTGCCCTTCGACATTCAGAATCGAACCAGGGGTGTGTGGATCTGGTAGACTGAGTTAAGCTCGGAGAGCAGGGGACCCTACAGGTAATTAAAGGGATCAGCAAGGAAAGCAGGTCCTCATACCGAGACATGGAGTCAGGACCCCGGGCAACGATCTCTGAGCAAAGAGCAACCACTGGTGGAGAGTCAGTGAACACAGCCAGAACATCCGACTGGTCATCGGACCACTTTACTCGTAGCAGGAGGGGCTCTTCATCAGCCAATGAAGGATATGTGCCGGGGGCAGGAAACCCAGACCCGGCCAAGGGATCAATGATAGACAGGGTTAAAGGCAGATGGTTAGATACAAACAGAGGGACAACCAATAAATTGGACACCATAGAAAGCAGATTGGATGGGATCAGGAGGAAATCAAGGACGCTAGAGTCCTGGGGGAATGGAAGGTAAAATTATCCACCAAGTCATCCTCCATCCGACCGTTTACAGTAATAAGATCCAAGTCGAGCAGCAATTTCTCCATAAGTACCTTTCTCGGGCCTGCAACTTGGTCCATTGAATGGCAGATAGGGATATACGACAAATCCGCTGACTCCTCCAAACTAAAAGGGGCTTGTGTTAATGCAGGATTGCCGAGTCTAGGATTAAAGTCTCCTCCAAGCAATAGGAAAGCAGTCGGAAACCTTGCCATTGCAGAGTAGACCTGGTCAGTCATAGATGCCCAAATATCAAAGTTATAATACAAGGACTGTTCGGGAGGGATATAAACAATGCTGACCAACATTTTGAAACCAGAGGGGAACAAACAATAAAAAAGAATAAAATTAGCTTTAATAAAACTAAGGCACTGGACTTGGGCTGATAAAGCAGAAGAAATAAATAATGTAGACTTTAAGGAGCCGTGTTCAACCAGTATGTATCAAAACCCCTCCAACTTCTGGGAAACGGGGGCTCCAACAACCAGGTTTCTTGTAAAAGCACCATATCATAAGAAGTCAAGAAGTTATAAAAGTCCGGATCGGACTGACGAGTCTTCCACCCCAAGATGTTCCAGGAGGTCGGAGAGAAAGACACGTCAGTCCTTCTTTCGTTTCACTGCTTTGAAGAGGGGGAGGCTTGATGCGCTGTCTTAATACTCTACCTGGAGGATGGAGAGGGGCTAAAGAAGAAAGCGCCTTGGTGCTCAGGGGCCCACTGGTTGGAGTACTTGGGGGAGACTCGCAGGTTGGAGGCTGGAGTTAACCGGGGACAGGGGTAAAGATAGCCCCAACTGTGGGGCCCCCAACGGGTAGGGACAATAACTTGTCCTGGGCCAACAAGGGTTGTTGTTGTTATTATTAGAGATGGGCGAACGTGGTTTGGATGTTTGGAGTTCGGACCGAACTCAGTTTGTTCAGACGTCCAAACCGAACATCCAAACTGAACTCTCAAATGACCGAACAGTTCGGTCATATTCGGATGAGTTTGGGGGCATCTTTCCGGGGCCAAAAACTAGATTTTGGTTTCGATTTTGTTTCGGTTTCAATTTCGGTTTTGGTTTTGCTATTTTTGAATGTTCGGCCAAGTTCGGCCAAACCGAACTCGGCTGAACCGAACCATTGAATTCAAACTCGAGTTTCGAACCGAACAACCAAACATCCAAACCGCGTTCTGTTCACCCATCCCTAGTTGTTGTTGTTATTATTATTATTATTATTATTATTATTATTAAGCATTTATATAACGCCAGCAATGTATCTGGTGCTTTACAAAGTAAAGGAATGGACACGGTCCCTGCCCTAGGGCTTACAATCTGAGAGATGGAGGGGGGAGATGAAGGAAGGGGAACAGAGGGAGAGACAAGGGGTGTAACATTCACGAAGATGTGAGGTCCCAGGTGCACGTACTTGGCTTGATTACATCAAGGATAGCTGACTGGTCCATGTGGTGAGAATATGAGTACACAGATCTCAAGTAACGGATTGTACTGGATGGAAGGTATCAACAGGAGTTAGGTGAGGGGAGCGAGGAGTCAGGGAGGGCAGAGTGGAAGAGGTGGGTCTTGAGGGGGGATTTGAAGGTATGAAGGGAGGTGGATATGGGCAAGGAGGGAGTTCCAGGTGTGGGGGGCATCTAGGGAGAAGGGACAAAGGCAGTTAGTGGAACAGGGGAGGCGCGGGAGGGTGAGAGATGGGACAGAGGAGGAGCAGAGTTCACAGACTGGAGTACAGAGGGAAATTAGTGGAGAGGAGTAGGGGGGGAGCACAGTTGTGAAGAGCTTTATAGGTGAAGACTAGGAGCTTGTGCAGGATTCTTTCAGGAAGGGGGAGCCAATGAAGAGAGGAGAGATGGGGCTGCACGTGGTCAAAGTGATGGGTGAGGTGGATGACCCTGGCAGCAGAGCTTTGGACAGAGATAAGGTGAGAAAGGTGAGAACGGGGGAGGCCAGTGAGAAGGAGGTTACAGTAACTGAGGCGAGAGATGACCAGGGCATGAACAAGGGTTTTGGCAGAGGAGACTGAGAAAAAAAGGTGAATTTTAGCAATGTTATGGAGGGAGAGTGACAGGATTTGACAACAGAGTTGATGTAGGATTTAAAAGAAAGGGGTGAGTCAAAGATGAAGCCTAAGCTATGGGCTTGGGGGATGGGAAGGATGGTGACCCGATCAATAAGGATCAACAGGAAAGAGGGAGAGGAAGGATGAGGGGGGAGGATAAGGAGTTCAGTTTTAGCCATGTTGAGTTTGAGTTGATGTTGGGAGATTTCCCAGGTAGAGATTTCAAAGAGACAGCTGGTGAGGTGAGCTTGAACACGTGGAGAGAGAGAGGGAGTAGAGAGAGAGAGAGTTGACTGTCATCAGTGTAGAGGTGATATTGGAAGCCATGGGAAGCCATGAGTTTGCCTAGGGACTGGGTGTAGATAGAGAAGGGGAGAGGGCCAAGAACAGAGCCTTGGGGAACACCAACCAAGAGGAAAAGGGAGGAGGAGGTGGAGTTGGCAAGAGACACATTGAACGAGCGGTCAGAGAGGTAGGAGGAGAACCAGTCGAGGATGGAGCCATAGAAGCCAAGGGAGTGAAGTGAGTCCAGCAAGAGTGAGTTGTCAACGGTATCGAAGGCAACAGAGAGGTCAAGGAGGACAAAAATGGAGTAGAGGCGATTAGATTTAGCCACAAGAAGATCATTGGTGATCTTAGTGAGAGCAGTTTCAGTAGTGTGAAGGGGGTGGAAGCCAGATTGGAGGGGGTCAAGGGAGGAATTGGTGGAGAGGAAGTCATGACAGTGGGAGTAGACAACACTTACAAGAAGCTTGGAAGCAAAAGGAAGGAGTGAGACAGGATAGTAGCTAGAAGGGTCAGAGGGGTCAAGAGTGGACTTTTTGAGGATAGGGGAGACAGTGGCATACTTGAAGATGGAGGGGAAGGTGTCGGTAGAGAGGGAGAGGTTGATGTTGTGCAGGAGGGAAGGGGCAACAGTGGAAGCAATGGAGGTCAGGAGGCGGAAGGGGGTGGGGTCAAGAGGGCAAGTGGAAGGGTTGGAGGAGTAGAGCAGGGAGGAGATTTCCTCCAGGAAGGTGGGAGGAAAGGAGGACAGGAGAGAAGGAGGGGGGGAGGGAGAGGAGAGGAGTGGGAAGCGATGTTGAGGCAGATTTTGTCTATCTTGGAGGTGAAAAAGGAAGCAAATCCTGAGCAGAAAGGGAAGAGGAAGGAGGAGGTTCCTGAGCTTGCACTGCTGGGTGTCAGACCACAGGGTGTCATTGTCCAGTTACATTCCTGGCCTAGAGGTAACAGGGACCTAGACTCTCTTAATGGCCTTTGTCCTCAGAAGTAGGGTGGCCAGATATGCAAATTTTAGACACATGAGAGATACAGGTTGCAGGGCTGCATTGAAGCCAATGCAGTCCTGCAACCTGGATTTCTCATGTGTCCTCTAAAATTTGCATATCTGGTCATCCAAGTTGGAAGTGCGTTGATTGTAGCAAACTTAGCCATGGGGAAGAGGAGCATCAAGGTTGCTAAACGATAATCCCTTAGGCCTATTAAGTGTAGGGACGTCCAAAGTGGATTCCTGTCTAATGTTAGTTAACTAAAATAGGAAGAGATGCTCATTAGTGAAATGAGGACTCAGTGGAACATGTCTCTGCCAGGGATGCTGGAGGGTCTTAGGTAGTAGACATGAATGAGGTCTGTGCCAGAGACCCTGGAGAGCCGGATTTGAAACCCTGCTGCTGTGTTAGGTTGTGACAATACTGGGATAAGATGGACCATTGGTCTGAGTTAGGCAGCTCCTTATATAAAATTCCTTAATCTCCTGATCCTGAAGCAGTCAAATCAAAGAACAGGTGCAGGGGATTAATATTCTAAACCAATCAAAGAACAAAACATGGGACCAAGGAGATAAAATCCGAATGAAAGGTGCATGACAGTCCATTGTTTCCAAAAGGGTCTTGTGAAACTAAAAAAATAATGAAGGAGCATCATTAAACTTTGACAATTGGAGTTCTTTCAAAATAAACCACAACCAGGCATTCTTGATAGGGAGGGGGTTGCGAGTCTCTTGCGAACTGGTGAGAGGTTACAGTGTAACAAATGAGTTCTAAGAATAGTGTAGTAAAGTAGAGTGTGGTAGAAGCACCTATAACAAAACAAGCCTTTCCAAAGGAAATTCCATCTAATGAAAAGCGTGGTAGCAAAAAGAGAGGGCCAAGTGGTATGTAACGTGATGCAGTAAAGAGAAGAACTGCTGTGTGCACTCTCACTCCACCCCACCCCTCTCTCTTCCCTGGCTAACACAAACACATGTGCACACTTGTGTACAACTCTCATCTCTTCTCCACTTCTTCTCAGAATGTTGGAAATCTCTACATTAGGGATTTCAAAAAATGTCAGTTTCCCATGACCTGAAACAGTCCCAAAGGTTTGAGACAAATACACAAGTAAAAATTATTTCTGAATGGAAGACCCCCTACAACTCTTGCATAATTCAGACAGGAAAGCAGATGGCAAAAATGTTGCATCCAATCTGTGAAACAAAGAAAGCTAAGGAAGCCTTGCACAACACAAAGGAATGGTAGCTGCTTTTAGTGGAGAAATAATGAATAGCTTATACATCCCTAAAAAAAATAAATCTGTCTAGCTTTATTGCTTGTTGCTTGAGCTATGAAATAAAAATAATCTGCATTATAACAGAATTGCCCGAATATCATAGCGTAATGGCAAAATGTCTCCCATTAATGGGCTGGCAAGGACACATACTGACAGAAACTAACCTTTTTCCTGGCTACAAATTCAGCATCTTTAATGACCCACCATTCAGAAAAACAACTCCATAAAGGGATTCCACTGCTGGCCTGAATACTGACTGGGAAAAGATTAAAGGTGTGTAAGCAGAATCAAAATGAGTACAACTTTAGATCTCTCCTTATTTAGACTACAATGCTCATTTTTCATGCTGAACTATTGTTGAGGCACCACAGGAAGAAAGAGGCAAGGACATGTTGTCTGAGTTTAATAAAGGCCACAACTTTATTGATTTCAGAAGAGCAAATAATGATCCCCTTATGCTAGTCATTGCAGGAACTCCGTTTATATCATCAGGAAGGCTACTCCACAGTGTTCCGCCTTAGGCTCCATGGGCTGCTGCCATCAGTGCCTCCCACTCCAGCAATCACTTGGAGGCAACTATTCAGTCGGTCTCCCCATACAGTACAGTCCCTTCCCATTATCACAATGTTGCTGTTGCAACTCAATTGTAACCTAAGAATATGGAGAACAGCTGTGAGGTTCCAGCTGTGGAGTCCTAGAGAGCTCATTTGCTCACCTGCAAATGTGTGTGACCTCTATCTGTGGAGACCTGAAAGTTGTCCCTGTTTCCAACCACCTCATAAGGCTATTACCTCAGTTGTCCAAGCAACCCATCCACTTGATCCCCATTGTTTCAGCTCAAGTTCCTGCACAGCAAAAAAAAAAACCACTATCCATTGGTACAAACCCTTAAACCAAGAGCTTGGGAGTGAGGACAGTAGGGTTGCATAAGGGTGACATTACAGTCATTCTAGAGATGGATGAAAAATTCCTTCTTCTCCCCATAACTGGTGGCCAGAACTTGCCTCCAACATTGACCCAAGAGTCCCGTGCAATTTTTGTCAACAGTATACCATTCCAAACTGGAGGGAAGGATGGGAGGGAAGGAGTGGGGATAGGTTGCTTGCTGCAGACATGAGTTCAAAGAGAAGAAGTGGCTAGCTCAGACAGGTGCACTAGTAGCTCGAGGCTAGATTACTGCAATGCGCTCTGTATGGTGCTGTCCTTGATGACTGTTTGGAGACTGCAGCTGGTGCAGAAAGTGACAGCTCAGCTCCTTTCAGGGACGAGTTTCCGGGAGCACATTACATCTGTGCTCCAAAGATGCATTACCTATAGTGTTCCGAGGACAATTCAAGGTGCTGTTTTTAACCTTTAAAGCCCTAAATGGTCTGGGTCCCATATATCTGAGAGGCCACCTGTCCTACCATGTTCCATCACAGCCCCTATGGTTGACCGGGAGCGCCCTCTTGCAGGTTTCATCTGTTACCCTTGTCCATAGGATGGGAGCACGCAGGAGGGTGTTCTCAGTTGCTGCCCGGGTTTTATAGAACTCCCTTCCCTGAGAGGTTCGCCTGAGCCCAATCCTCAGCCTCTTCCGGAGGTGGTGTAAAACCTTTTTATGTGGAAGAGCATTTGGCAGGCAGGGATGAGGGTTGTTTGGGTTATTGGGGAGGGTTGTGGGGAGAGTGGGAATTTTGAGTGATGGGAGGGAGTGTTTTACTGTATGAATTTTTATTGTTTTATTGTTGTAAGCTGCTTTGATCCTTTGTGGGAAGGGCGGTGTGTAAATTTGAAAAATAAATACATGAATTAAATAAATAGCTCGCAAACTTTCACAAAAGCTCAGTGTCATATTTGGAACTGCAGTGGTCTGGACAGTCCATGGGAATGTTCCTGCTTCCAGCATGAGAATCAAAGCTGGGAATATGGCAACAGCAAGGGTAAAGGTTATTTTTCAGCCATTGGTGTGCTCCAGTTGGTCCTGGTTTCTAATTGTGGCTTATTTTTTAATAGCCTCTGTTTCTTGTTGAATTGGTTTTTCTGTGCAGATAGCTTGGGTATGTAGAATCCTGCGTTGGTGCAGAGGGCAGGAATAGATTACCCTTGAGGTCATTTCTAGGTCTGTGACTCTAAAGGTGGTGGTGGGGTAATTCTGCTTCCTTGGGTGGTATGCAAGCCACAATCTCTTTACTTATACCTCTTTAACTTGGGTCCACTTTATTTTTGTGCATTTGTCTTTGTATGTTTATGGAATTATTATTATTATTATTATTATTATTATTATTAATAACAAACATTTATATAGCGCCAGCAGTGTACATGGCACTTTACAAAGTAATAAAATAGACACGGTCCCTGCCCCTAGGGCTTACAATCTGAGAGACAGGAGCTGGGGGAGAGACTTAGGAAGGGGAACAGAGGGAGAGACAAGGGGTCTAACATTCATGAAGATGCGAGGTCTCAAGTGCACGTACTTGGCTTGGTTACGATGAGAATGATACGTATATGCCCATTGAAAGGCAGCAACTGTCATCATTGCTTTCCTGTTGCAGGGGCTCTGAAGTAGACGCAGTTTTAAATGCTAAGGTTCTCAAAGTTATATCAGTTCAAAAGCAGTTCCCTGAACAGAAGATATTTTTGCCGTCTTTGCAGCCACTATAGCCTATCACCAGACATAGGAACAACAACAAAAATGAAGCTTGGGATTTTTAGTATGAGGACTATTGGGCATATTTGGGAAGTTTTGAAAAGTACGGATGATTTATTCAGCAATTAAATTTCAGTTAAGTTGATCTGGGTCGATGACCTGAAAAATTTAGGACCTGGCAGTTCAATGTGCGGCTTTATTCTGGTGTGGAGAGGGGGTGTGTGAACCAGCAACTTCCAATTTGCAAATTAAGCTCTGGGTTTATAGACAAGAAACATCCTGATAGGCATTGAGAGCAAAGAATTATAGGTCATATATTCTTCTCCTTCATTCTGTGTAATTGAACTAAACAACTAATCGCTTAGGTTGTTCGAACTCTCATACTGGGTCAGACGAATGGTCCATCTAGTCTAGCCTGTTTCTGACAGTGTCGAGCACTGGATGTTTTAGAAGAAGAATTTAGGAATGGACTGTTCCATCCTGTGACATTTAGGATTTAGAGACACCCTGAGCATGATGTTTCATGTGTGTTTATAATTTTTGATGAAGCAATGACATTCAACTCAGAGAATGAAGCTGGCAGGGATCAATCAGGCTGACACTTCTACTGAGTGTGTCCTAAAACATTTCTGTTCGGTTTTTCACCCCCAGTTTTTGACAAGTCCTGCTTCCACATTGTAATGGGTTTCAGTGTACCCCGTTCCCCCGTGTTGCTTGCTTGTTTGTATGTAAAGTGGGTCCTTGTTATTGATATCAGATAGTAAACTCATATTTTAAATCAGTTCAGTTACAGTCAGAACAGAAGTGTTTTAGGACAGCACTCAGTAGAAGTGTCAGCTTGTTGGATCACTGATTCATTGGATGAAGAAAAATCAAAGGGAAATGTGGTAAAATGTTTTTTCTAAACCTGTAAGTAACCTTGTGGATCAATTGAACACACAGGGCACAATGATGCCATTAAAGACAGCAACAGTTTAGCAATTGGTTACAATTAATTCATGATTGCACCGATAATAGTTGGAGCAGAAGGCATAGACATTTTTCTGACTAGTCATTAGCTGGTGTCTTAGCCTTCTTAAGTTGCAGCAACTTAAGCCTTCATTGAGTGCTGCACTCTGCACACTCCTTACACACACACACACATTAAGGATGTGCGAACGTGGTTCGGATGTTCGGTGTTCGGCCCGAACTCAGCCCATTTGGCTGGCTGAACCGAATGTCCGAACCGAATGCGGAAGCAGCCGAATTCTTTTGCAGTGTTCGGGTGAGTTTGGCGGCATTCAGGTGGGGAAAATGTGACTGGCAGCCCCGGGGGGGGGGGGAGGCAGCTAAGGAGCAGACTTCCTGGCATCAGGGGTGGAGAAGCTTGGACTAGCAGCCTGCCTGCCCAATCACCATCCCTCTTTTCCTCAGACCACTGGCTTGGCTTCACAGTCTGCGATTGGCCACGGGCTAGGCTGCACAGAGCCAATGGGGCTTGTGGTAAGGCGGGTGCAGCAAGTAACAAAAGTCATTGCCCTCCCCCCTTCCAACTCCTTCTGAGCTAGTCACTAATCCTGTCAGCAGGTGTTTTCAGAAGTCTCCCTCTCCCAGCAGTTTGTGTTCCTCCCAATCCCTTGCCATCCTCCTCCTGTTTCAGCCATTCCCACACATTTACCTCCATAGTTTCTTTTATTTAGATTAGATTAAATAGCTTTAGGTGTTGTTTTTATTTTTTACCCCTCCATGTGTTCTTTCTCCCTACCCTTCATTGAATCCTTCCCTCCTCCCTGTATATATTCCATCCCTGATTCCCTTCCCCTGTTTTTGGATTTATTTAGAGAACATTAGATTGATTTAGGTTTCATTTCTGTTTTGAACCCCTCCCTGTGTTGTTTATTGTGAGCTGTCTGTGTGTCCCCCCCCTCATCCCTGTGTAAGTAGATAGATAGATTAGATTAGATTAGATGTAGGAGTTAGCTTAGTTATAGAGATAGTGTGTAGTGATTCAGTTTTAATATTTTATAGTGTGTTTGTAGGACTAGGCCTTTGTAGATATTAGATAATATTCCATTTAGTTCCATAGGTTTTAGAATAGTTAATAGCAGTTAG
>QEPC01001533.1:963482-1001261 GCA_003113815.1 Sphenodon punctatus
AATTATCTGGACAGTAACTTGCTGTTCCTTTGCTCCTTCAAAATATGATTGTAATAACTGTGTTGTACTTTTTCCTCCACAGAAACTGCTGTTTGATGACACCGAGTATGTGCGTCTGAAGGTGGAGCTGGCATTTCTTGCTGAAAAAACATCCCCCCTGTGTGCTCTGCTTGACAGGTTCCAGTCACAAGTACCAGTTGCTACTGAGGTGGTGGACACTTTGGAAGCTCTGCAAATACAGCTGCAGACACATGCACAGCTTACACAAGAAAGCTGTGGGAAACTGCTGGATGACGAAGACGAAGACAATGTTCCACTGTCGTTTTGGCCTGAGATGATGATCAAATTTAAGGCAGCCTTTGTGGGAGCAGCAGAGAAGTTGGACAAGTATATGTCCACTGATGGACAACCAGGCTACACCTTTTTGAAAGCTGTAAGAATTCTTGATCCTACCAAAGTCACCTTTTTATCGACCAGGATGGAAGACTTCGCTGAGATCCCTGGATGGAACTCTGTTCCATCGGACCAGTTTCAGCTTTACATAAACATCCTGGCTCCAAATTACGTGGACAGATACCGACAAGATCCTTCAGGGAAAAAGGACTTGGACAATTTCTGGAAAAGCGCATGGGACAGAGTGCCCAAGCTGGCAGAAGTGGCACTAGCTTCTATAAACTCTGTAACAACTTCTGCCGATGCAGAGCGCAGTTTCAGCACACACAACCTGATATATACAGACACACGCAGAGGCTTTGGGGAAGACAATCTCAGGCGATCTGTTTTCATGTGTTTTAATGCAAATAAATAAATGTCTTTATTTGCTGGACTGTAAAATGTGTTAATTAATGCAAATATGTAAATAAATGCTTGGTTTTAATTATAAAGATGTCATTACTGCTATTAAAGAACTCATTTTTAATTTTACTAGACCGGCTTTGCAACTTTATTGGGTCGCAGAATTTTCCATTTTGGGTCGCAGAAGTTTCCATTTTGGGTCGCAGAATTTCAGAATTTTTTTTGCAGAAGAATCGGGGCCCTGCCTACTGGGCCGGCAAGACCAACGTGTGGCCAGCCCTGTCCAAAGTAGTCAAGGGTCTCTTGTCCTGTCCACCAACCAGTGTCCCCAGCGAGTGGGTGTTCTCCATAGCAGGGGACATTTGCTCACCGCACTGCCTGACACTGGGGTAGGGATGTATGAACATCAGGGGGTTCGGGGTTCGGCCCATTCGAGGTTCGGCCCCCCGAAACCGTTCGAGTTCAGGCTGTTCGGCCTGAAACTGTTCGCTTTCACAGAACCCGTGCGGGGGGAACCTGGTTTTTCCTCCCCCCTCCAGGTTGTGCGAAGGCACCAGTGCTCACCTCCCCCCTCCCACACCACCCTTCATTGCCTAATATATTTTTTTTTAAAAACCAAACAAACAGAAAAACCTTTCCACCCCAGGGATCGACCTACCTGGTGGTGCCAGGACTCCGGCTTTGGGTCCACCAGTGGCAGCAGCGGTAGGTCTGGCTCCAGTGATATTTCAGAGTGCTTCATGTCTCTTCTAGGCCTACAGAGAACTGAAGGAGGGCTTCCGGCACCTCCTTTTTGATCACCAAAAGGGAGGGACCGGAAGCCCTCCTTCAGTTCCTGGAAGGCCTAGAAGAGGCCTGAAGTGCTCCGTAGTACCGCCAGAGCCAGACCTGCTGACTCTGCCGCTGCCAGACTCGGGACCGGAGCCCCAGCACCACCAGGTAGCTCAATCCCTGGGGTTCGGAGGGTTTTTTAAAAAAATTTTTTAGCAGACTATGCAGGGTGGGGGGGGAGGTGAGCCCCCCCTTCCACCCGCACAGCCTGGAGAGGGGAGGGAAAACCAGGTTTCCCCCCACAGTTCAGGCGGGGGGGCAGTTCAGGGTGTTCGTGAATGGCCCAAACACCCCGAATTTGGGCCAAACACCTAACCCCCGAACTCTGTTCGTACATCCCTACACTGAGGGTCAAGTTGGTGGAGTAGTTGCTGTTCCTTAAGGTGAACCTTCCGCTACTGGGACTCCCCGAGCTGCCCCATGACATGGATTGATGGTGCAGTGGCACATGCCATCCCATGCCTGGGGCAGTCTTGGGACGGGGCTCCTCCTCAATCTGGGCTGCTGCTGCTGTACTGAGGTGCTGTCCCTCCCTCCCAATGCCCAGAGCCCTCTCTCTCTCTCTCTCTCTCTCATGCTTGATGACCTCAACTGGCCTATCTGACTGACNCAATGAAATAAATCCGGTACCGGCATACCGGATTTAATCCGGGAATCCGGTTTTCGTAGAACCGGTAACCGGTAAATCCGGTAGCCGGTAATGGGCCCGGGGTCCCACCACTATATACATAATAGTCAGGTCAAGTTAATTAGACAAAGCTTTCACTATAGCCATCACAACCTTGTATTATCGGTTAAAATTGTTGTTTGAAGTTTATATTGTTGTGATGGCTATAGTCTAATATATATAATATTAGATTACAAATTTGAATATATATATATATATATATATATATATATATATATATATATATATTCCTGTACATTCTTTGGGTGGGAGAAATGGAGAAGGGAAGCAGGAGAGCAAGTAAGGCAGGCAATGGGGCATGTAGCAGAGGTGGCAGGGGTCGTGCCAGCGGAGTGGCAGCAGGAAGCAGCAGCCCGAGCCTATCACCACGCCCCAAACTGCACAGGCCTGATTTTTGCAGTCAGGCTTCAGAGGCTCCCAGTAGTGGCACTAGGGGTGTGGTTAGGTGGCGCCTCCTGCCAGCATCCTCCACTCCACTGGAAGGTCAGCACTCCAGGAGTCTGTGGCTGTTTCAGCTGTGGCTGCAGGAGCAGGAGCAGGTGCAGGTGCTTCAGGGTTGGATGTTCCTCCAGGGCCACCAATGTCTCCGACCCCCATTATTGATGTGATCCCCAACAGTCCAGAGCTGGTGGATACCACCCTGGCTGCTAGAGGAAGGGCCCAATCCCCAGGCAATGGCAGCAGGGAGAGGAGCAGCAGTAGCAGCAGCAGCAGCAGATATAGGGGGCACAGGGATAGTGGCAGAAGCATAGTGGGCAGTCGATCAGCCTCAGGGTCCCAGTACTCCCCTTCGTGGGACATCACTCTGATTGGGGACAGCGAGACAGACACTAGTCCTGCGGAGGAGATGTCTGGTGCTGAGGTGATGACTGTCCCTCCGAGAGCTGTGTCGCCACCACGTTCTGTAGAGCAAGGCTCCCCAGTGCATCAGCTGCTGCAGGATGTGTCCACCTGGTGGAATTTGATGTTCCTGATGCTCGAGTGGCTTCTTGAGCAGAAAGCCGCCTTGCATCAGGTTCAACTGGTGAGGGACACCAGGGCACCTCCAGGGTACAATGGGGTGGAATGGGAGATCCTGGCTCACATTGACATGCTCAGACCGTTCCTGGCCATGACGGAGACCATCAGCTACTCCACGGCCACCATCAGCCAGGTGACCCCTCTGGTCCAGAGTCTCCTGAGGAGGCTGGAGGAGATTCTCCAGGGGTGGGATTGTGGCCCTCAGAGCAGGAAGCTGGCGGATGAGGTGGTTGCCCTGGTGCAGCAGCTAAAGGCAGGGCTGAAGGCATGGTTTGATTAGCTCCTGCAGTGGGTGGAATACGTTTTGGCAACCATGCTGGACCCCAGGGTCAAGGGCAGCNCAGTCTTGGGACGGGGCTCCTCCTCAATCTGGGCTGCTGCTGCTGTACTGAGGTGCTGTCCCTCCCTCCCAATGCCCAGAGCCCTCTCTCTCTCTCTCTCTCTCTCATGCTTGATGACCTCAACTGGCCTATCTGACTGACCTCATGACACAGGGTGGCATTGGGAAACTGTAAGCCTGCCAGCCGGCCTCTCGCTAGACAATCTCAGCCCACCTATGTGACTGGCTCACTCTGTCTCACTCTGTAGTCTTCGCCAGCCTATCTGAGTGCCCTGCCAAGGTCCCAGCCTGCCTTCCCTACTTTTTCTCATGCCATGCTGCCTGTCTGCCTGCCCTGGTTGCCAACCTCGAACCCTGCCTCAGCCTGCCTTCCGATGCTCATGCCACAATGCCTGTCTGCCTGCCCTATGGGCAAAGCTCGAACCCTGCCTCAGCCTTCTTTAAGATGCTCATGCCCCGCTGCCTGTCTGCCTGCCCTGTGGGCAAAGCTCAAACCCTGCCTCAGCCTGCCTTCTGATACTTATGCCACACTGCCTGTCTGCTTGCCCTGGTTTCCAACCTCGAACCCTGCCTCAGTCTGCCTTCCGATGCTCATGCCACGCTGCCTGTCTGCCTGCCCTGTGGGCAAAGCTCGAGCCCTGCCTCAGCCTGCCTTCTGATGCTTATGCCACACTGCCTGTCTGCCCACCCTGGTTTCCAACCTCGAACCCTGCCTCAGTCTGCCTTCCGATGCCCATGCCATGCTCCCTGTCTGCCCGCCCAGGTTGCCAACCTCGAACCCTGCCTCTGTCTGCCTTCCGATGCTCATGCCAAAGTGCCTGTGTGCCCACCCTGTGGGCAAAGCTGAAGCCCTGCCCCAGCCTGCCTTCCTCTCATGGCAAGGTGCCTGTCTGCTTGCCCTGGCAACCCTGGGTGATGTGTCCCACTGGCCTGGTAATCCTGCTGCTGCTGTCTGCTGGTTCATGGGTGCTCTGCCCTGGCAAATCAAAATGTGCCCATGCAATCCTGCTGCTGCCATCTGCTGCTGTATGGGAGCTCTTCCCTGGCAAATCCTACCATCCTGGCTCCATGGGTGCTGCGCACAGGCAAGTCCTGCTGCCATCTCTGCTGTTCCACGGGTTCTGTGCCCAGGCAATCCAATGTCTGCTGCTGATGCTGATGCCACCTCTGCAGTGCTACAGGCTCTGTGCCCTGGCCATCCAATCTATGCTGCTGCTGCTGCTGCTGCCGCCACATCTGCTGTGCCATGGGTACTGTACCTGGGAAATCCAATGTCTGCTGCTACTGCTGCTGCCACCTCTGCTGTGCCATGGGTTCTATGCCCCAGCAATACAATGTCTGCTGATGCTGCCAATGCCACCTCTGCTGTGCCATGGGTACTGTGCCCTGGCAACCCAATGTCTGCTGCTGCCAATGCCGCCTTTGCTGTTCCATGGGTTCTGCTACCAGTCAATCCAGTGTCTGCTGCTGCTGCTTCCAATGCTGCCTCTGCTGTGCCATGGGTATTGTGCCTGGGAAATCCAATGTCGTCTGCTGCTGCCACTGCTGTGCCACTGCTACCTCTGCTGTGCCATGGGTTCTATGCCCCAGCAATCCAATGGCCGCTGCTGCTGCCAAGGCTGCCTCTGCTGTGCCATGGGTTCTGCTACTGGACAATACAATGTCTGCTGCTGCTGCCAATGCCGCCTCTGCTGTGCCACGGGTACTGTGCCCTGGCAACCCAATGTCTGCTGCTGCTTCCAATGCTGCCTCTGCTGTGCCATGGGTTCTGCTACCGGGCAATTCAATCTCTGCTGCTGCTGCTGCTGCTGCTGCCTCTGCTGTGCCACAGGCTCTGTGCCCTGGCAATCCAATGTCTGCTGCTGCTGCTGAATGCTGCCTCTGCTGTGTCATGGGTAATCAAATTCCACTGCTGCACTTTTGCTGCCTCTGCTGTGCCATGGATTCTGTGCCCGCGCAATCCAATGTCTTCTCCTGCTGCCTCTGCTGCCTCTTCTGGACCATGGGTTCTGTGCCTGGGCAAACCAATGTCTGCTTCTGCTGCCAATGCTGCCTCTGCTGTGCCATGGGTTCTGCTACTGGGCAATCAGATGTCTGCTTCTGCTGACAATGTGGCCTCTGCTGTGCCATGGGTTTTGCCACCAGGCAATCCAATGTCTGCTGCTTCTGCCAATGCTGCCTCTGCTGTGCCATGGGTACAGCTACCAGGCAATCCAATGTCTGCTGCTGCTGCCAATGCTGCCTCTGCTGTGCCATTGGTACTGTGCCTGGGCAATCCAATGTCTGCTGCTGCTGCCACCTCTGCTGTGTCCTGAGTACTGTACCCGGGCAATCCAACGTCTGCCGCTGCTGCCAATGCTGCCTGTGCTGTGCCATGGGTACTGTGCCCCGGCAATCCAATGTCTGCTGCTGCTTCTGCTGCCTCTGCTGTGCCATGGGTATTCTGCCCTGGAAATCCAATCGCTGCTGCTGCTGCTAATTCCACCTCTGCTGTGCCACAGGCTCTGTGCCCTGGCAATCCAATGTCTGCTGCAGCTGCTGAATGCCGCCTCTGCTGTGTCATGGGTAATGTGCCCCAGCAATCAAATTCCGCTGCTGCACTTCTGCTGCCTCTGCTGTGCCATGGGTTCTGTGCCTGGGCAATCCAATATCTGCTGCTGCTGCCAATTCTGCCTCTGCTATGCCATGGGTTCTGCTACCGGGCAATCCAATGACTGCCAATGCTGCCTCTGCTGTGCCATGGGTTCTACTACCAGGCAATCCAATGTCTTCCGCTGATGCCAATGCTGCCTGTGCTGTGCCATGGGTACTGTGCCCTGGCAATCCAATGTCTGCTGCTTCTGCTGCCTCTGCTGTGCCACGGGTATTGTGCCCTGGCAATCCAATGTCTGCCACTGGGTGGCCATGTGATTCACCACCAGGCAAAGCTTGATCAATTTGCAGAAGAGCTTGTTGAGATCTGGCGAGTAGGATGCAAGCCTGCAATGCTTGGCCAAGTAGGGGTGCCAGCCACCAAGCCCTGGCCAAGCCTCTGCCACTGCTCCACCAATGCAAGTAACAAGTAACAAAAGTAATTGCCCTCCCCACTTCCAATTCATTCTGAGTTAGCCACTGATCCTGTCAGCAGGCATTTTCAGAACTCTCCCTCTCCCAGCAGTTTGTCTTCCTCCCAATCCATTGCCATCCTCCTCCTATTTCACCCATTTCCACACATTTACCTCCATAGTTTCATTTATTTAGATTAGATAGATTTAGGTGTTATACCCTGCCTCAGCCTGCCTTCCGCTCATGCCAAAGTGCCTGTCTGCCTGCCCTGTAGGCAAAGCTCAAACCCTGCCTCAGCCTGCCTTCCCTACTGCCTCTCATGCCATGAAGCCTGGTGGGCAAAACTTGAACCACACCCTAGATGCTAGACGCAGGGCCCAATCGTTGGGCAATGGCAGCAGGGAGAGGAGCAGCAGGAGCAGGAGCAGGAGCCACAGCCAGTTGAATCCCAGAAGCATCAGTGCACCATGGAGGAACTGTGGTGGGGACAGCTGCCAAGTCCTTGGGCAGCTGCAGTACGTGGAGGGTGATGTGGCTTTCAACTGAAAGCCAAGCGCATGTTGGGGAAAATGATTGTGTTCAATGGGCAGCCCTTCTTGGTGGTCAGGGACATGGGGTTTATGTACCTGATTGGCTTCCTGACCCCCTAGTTTAAGCTGCCCTTGTGCACCATCCTGAGTCAGGCTGCCACCAATGCCTGGAAGCCTGCAACACCTGGCCAAGTAGGGATGCCAGCCACCAAGCCCTGGCCGGGCCTCTGCCACTGCTGCACCAATGCCTGGCAGCCTGCAATGCCCAGCTAAGTAAGGGTGCCATCCACAAAGCCCTGGCCAGGCCTCTGCCGCTGCTCCACTGATGCCTGGCAGCCTGCAACACCCGGCCAAGTAGGGGTGCCAACCACCAAGCCCTGGCCGGACCTCTGCCACTGCTTCACCGATGCCAGCCAGACTGCAACACCCGGCCAAGTAGGGGTGCCAGCCACCAAGCCCTGGCCGGCCAATATCTGCTGCCGCTGAATGATGCCTCTGCTGTGCCACAGCAATCACAGATTAGAATCTCAGATCAGAACTGATTCCTTGAACAGGTAGAGAATTAACATTCAAGCTGAATCGGGAAGTGTACAGAAATCAGAAAAATGAGAATGAATTAAAACAGGAAGCCATTTTAATGATAAGTCTGGAAAGACCTGCTTAATCAAATATTACACAGAGACTGACCACAATGATTCCGTAGCCTGAATGCATTATAAAACTTCACCTGCTTTAAGAAAAAATATATAGGATCAATTGGATGAAATGAAATTCAATGTCTGTGTTATGGAGTGGGGGGAAACTACAGGAGAAATTCCCACAGACCCAGCTCCCACGCACACGCCCACATGATCTAACACTCGCACGGGGGCTCCGCCATGAAGGAAAACTTCCCCTCAGGATATTAGGTGGCCGAAAAGTCCCTAGTGGGATATGGGCCTTATCATCATGGGGGAACCGAAACCAACAGGCCCTGTGTGAAGTCCCCTCGCTCAGTCCCACACACGCCTGAAACCCCACAAACCCACCACCCACCCTCGTTTGCACAGTGTTGGTGGAGTAGAAGGTGAGGGCTTGGTGGAGATGAAGGTTTAAGGATGTCAGTACAGAGGGTAGGGAACAGGAGGGGGGTCCAGGGAGGAAGGTCAGGGAACCCTGGAGTAGGTTGGGGAAATGAGGAGTGCCCACCACTTGGGACCAGACAGTAATAGCAGTTCAATCCTCTCACACACACACACACACTGCACACCCACACTCAATCTCTCACAACAACACTCACCACAGTTACTACTTAGCTTTTAGTTGCTTCACCAAGTCGCTCGGGGCCAGTCTCACAGCACTGCTGATCACCGGCAGTGTGTGAGAGTTTTGACTGCCCTTAAATAGGGGAAGCCCCGCCCCTGTGCATCTGCAACCGCACTGAGCGGCCTCTTACTTCTGGCTGCCCCGCCCTTTCATCTACCTGCTCTGCCTGTTGCTGCTCTGTTTGGCTGGGTTCCTGTGCGCAGGGGCGCATGCTTGCATCCCCACGCTGCTGTTCCCTGGGGGTGTGTCCTCCGGGGGCTGTCCCTTGGAGCACGGGCCTGTGTCTGGCTGCAGTCCCATGTTTACAGGGGGCGGGGACTCCATCTGCTGTCTTCCTTTGCAGGCGCCTGCCACCGCGGCGCCCGAGCCACCCGTGGCGGAGGTGATCCCTAATAGTCTGCTACTGTGCCCCGACCATCCAATGTCCTCTGCTGTGCCATGGGTTCTGTGCTCTGACAATCCAATGTCTTCTGCTGCTTCCAATGCTGCCTCTGCTGTGCCATGGGTTCTGGTATCAGGCAATCCAGTGTCTTCCGATCGCTGCTGCTGCTGCCTCTGCTGTGCCATGAATTCTGTGCCCTGGCAATCTAATGTCTGCTGCTGCTGCTGCTGCTGAATTCCACCTCTACTGTGTCACAGATAATGTGCCCTGGTAATCGAATTCTGCTGCTGCACTTCTGCTGCCTCTGCTGTGCCATGGGTTCTGTGCCAGGGCGATCCAATGTCTGCTGCTGCTGTCAATGCTGCCTCTGCTGAGCCACAGGTTCTGTGCCCTGGCAATCCAATGTCTGCTGCTGCTGCTGAATGCTGCCTCTGCTGTGTCACGGGTAATGTGCCCCGGCAATCGAATGACCTCTGCTGCCTCTGCTATGCCGTGTGTTCTGTGCCTGGGCAATCCAATGTCTGCTCCTGCTGCTGCTGCCTCTGCTGTGCCATGGGTTCTGTGCCCGGGCAATCCAATGTCTGCCGCTGCTGCCAATTCTGTCTCTGCTATGCCGGGGTTTTGTGCCCTGGCAATCCAATGTCTGCTGCTGCCGCTTAATGCCGCCTCTGCTGTGTTACAGGTAAAGTGCCTCAGCAATTGAATGTCCACTGCTGCACTTCTACTGCCTCTACTGTGCCACGGGTACTGTGCCCTGCAATGAAATGTCCGCTGCTGCTCCCTGATGCTGCTGAATGCTGCCTCTGCAGTGCCATGGGTACTATGCCCCACCAATCGAATGTCCACTGCTGCACTTCTGCTGCCTGTGCTGTGCCACGGGTACTGTGCCCTGCAATCAAATGTCCGCTGCTGCTTCCTGCTGCTGCTTCCTGCTGCCTCTGCAGTGCCATGGGTACTGTGCCCTGCAATCAAATGTCCGCTGCTGCTTCCAGCTGCTGCTGAATGCCACCTCTGTGGTGCCACGGGTACTCTGCCCCGCCAATCAAATATCCACTGCTGCTGCTTCTGCTGCCTCTGCTGTTCCATGGGTACTGTGCCCTGCAATTGTATCTTTGCTGCTGCTGCTGCTCCTGAGCATCACCTCTGTGGTGCCATGGGTACTGTGCCCCCACAATCCAATGTCTGCTGCTTCTGCTGTCTCTGCTGTACCATTGGTACTGTGCCCTGCAATCAAAATTTCACTGCTGCTGCTCATGAATGTTACCTCTGTGGTACCACGGGTACTGTACTCCAGCAATCGAATCTCTGCTGCTGCTACTTCTGCTGCCTCTGCTGTGCCATGGGTACTGTGCCTTGGCAATCCAATGTCTGCTACTGGGTGGTCATGTGATTCACCACTAGGCAAGGCTTGACCAATTTTCAGAAGAGCTTGTTGAGATCCGGCGAGTAGGATGCAAGCCTGCAATGCCCAGCCAAGTACGGGTGCCAGCCACCAAGCCCCAAGCCTTCCTGGCCTCTGCTGCGGCTGCCGCCGCTGGGTCTCAGATGGCCAGCCATGCCCCCGTGGGCACCCCCAGGGCCCAAGCGCCGAGCCTGCCTGCCAGGGTGACCCAGGGTGACAAGCCCCAAGCCTTCTTGGTCTCTGCTGCTGCTGTGTCTCAGATGACCCCCAAGTCTCCAGGCATCTGAACTTTCCAAACATTTGGGGGGGTCCGAACTCCGCGGGACCGAACCCACAAATCCAAACTAAGTTTTCAGTCCAAACATCTGAACATCAAATCTCCATTCTGTTCGCACATCCCTATAAGTCCAGCCTTCTGAATTCCAGCTAAGACCTGGGTTAAGTGTTGCAGATGACTGTCCAAGTCTCTGCTGAACACAGCAATATCGTCTATGTAGGCTATGGCAAATTCACCCATGCTTCCTAGTAAATTATCAATAAGCTGTTGAAAGGAGGCAGGAGAGTTACGGAGGCCAAATGGCAGCACCATGAATTCGTACAGCCCCACTGGGGTAATGAATGCTGACTTGATGATGGCATCGTCATCTGAGGCCATTTGCCAAACCCCTTTGACAAGTCCAAGGTGGAGATATACTTGGCATTACCCAGGGTATCTAGCAGCATATCCATCCTGGGCATGGGGTATGCACATTAAGCTTCCGGTAATCAACACAAAACCTAATGGTCCCATCAGGCTTCTGGACAAGTACAACCAAACTGGTGCAGAGACTCATAGAGTGTTGGATTACTCTTAGCTGTACTCCCCACTTAATATCCTCCAGCACCCTACCATTTGTCGGATAGGGCCTAGAATGGATGGGCCGGTGTGTACCCGTGTCAATGGAGTGGATGGCCAGCTCAGTCCTCCCTGGTTTGTTTGAGAACACAGGCTCTAAGGTTTCTAGAACCTCCATCAGCTTCTCTCTGTCTCTGGGGGAGGGAAGGTTCTTGGGTAGGGAGAGATCCCCAGTTCCCCCCTTCCCTGTATAAGTGTCTAGCAAGTCTACCATGTCATCCTCTGCACCCTCCTCCTCCTCCCCAGGGGTTGTGATTTGGAGGACCAGGTCCGCTCAATCATGATAGGGTTTAAGCATGTTCATGTGGAACATCTTAGGTTTCTTCCCCTGTTTGTCCATGGCTACCCTGTATGACACTTCATCTACTTTGTCTAAAATTACATGTGGCCCCTCCCAGGCTTCAGAAGCTGTGATGTAGGGCTGACCTGTGATATAGGACTGTCAGATGGTCATCTTAATGGGGGATTTTCATGCAGCAGAAATAACATGCCCCCATTAACTAAAAATTGGCAACTTAGACCAACATTTTAGAACACTTCCCCAAACCCATTCTTTACAGAAAAGTAACAGCGATTATCAGGCAAGCTGGTTGAATTTTCTACCACAAAATAAGAGGGAAAACCCCATACCAAGAAGACTATATTGCCAAAAAAAAAACAACGGCCGCCTCTCCCAGCTGAACAGGTCAAAAAATCCAATGTAAAAGATAGTTAATGTCAAACGGAGTTTCTGTCTTTCAGCACTTAACAAAACCTACTCTCACGGGCTCTATAATTACCGCAGATTTGGGATGTGTAGGAATGTGCACATTAACTCTATGGTTTTTGTTATTACTTCATTTTAATTATTAAAATGTCTTTTGTTTTTATTAGTTTTTTAGTCTTTGTTTTGTTTTTACTTTCTTTTTTGATTTCATTAGTTTCAATTGAGAATACTATTTTTCATATGCTTTGAATGAAATGTGGCAGAATTGTACCCTCAATAGAGGTTACTATGTGTTCCAAATGTCAGAAAGCTTGGATGAAGGGATCCAATTTTATAATCAGTTGATTTTTGTTATTTTACAAAATTCTGTGTACACATTCCTGACTGTAACATCTTTGTCTCCCATCTGATTTGGACAAAACTTGACAAGATTATACCCCTCCCAAAGTTTACTATCTCTGTCAAATTTCAGAAGGAATTGATAAAGGGTTTCAATGTTATAAGCAATTAACTTATAAATGTATCTCTGGCTGTATCAATCTTTTATTCCAGCTGGGTTACACAAAAATATGTAGAATTGTATATGAGACCCTTAGTATCATCTCTGCCAAATATTGGAAAGTTCTGATAAAGGGTCCCAAAGTTATAAGCCTTCACAGCATCTGGAGAGTATAAGCCTATGCCAGAGATTCTTTCATGTTTGTTACTGTGGTACAAGATGCGTTTGTGATGTCAACTGGCCAGCAGAAATATCACGCATATATTATTCTGTGATGTGACCACCACAACCCCTTTCCCTCACTTGTTACTGGGAAGTTGGAAGCATTTGCTTAGGAAAGAGCCAATAAGGGATTCTCTTATGTCCTTTGTTACAGTGCTGCAGGATGTGAATGTGATGTCAATTGGCCAGCCTGGATTTTATGAAGCATGTCTCCTGATTGCTGGGATGCTATTCTCCTGGCCCTCTGTCTTGCTGCCTGAAGTCCCAGTTATCTCCCTTCTATGCCCTCTCACAGCCACCCAGAATTGGTCCTAGAAAACTTGAAGCATGCAGTAAGAGAGACCAATCACATCTCTCTCCAAGCCAGGGTGTCTTTGAAATGTTAGGCCAATTGGCCAGAGGAGATATCTGTTATCTCTGCTGTTTGGCACAGGCTTCAGTCTGGGTGGGCACCCCAGGTGCGTGGGGGTATCGGTCAACTTGCAGAGAACACCCCAGGAGGGGGCAGGAGGATGTTGGGCAGCACTCTAGGTGCATGGGGATTGGATTTATGTAGCTAGCTGAACTCTTGCAGTGAACTCTAGCACACACACACACACACACACACATGCCTGCCAGCAAAGTCTGAGGAGATTCTCTGACCAAAACCAGAACTAACCACAGGCAAAGAGCAGGCCGAAAGAACATCAGCTTATATCTACCCTCTATGCCTGCCTTGAAGTCACCACTGATTGGTCCTGTAAAGGTGGAAGCTGTGCATGCAGTATTTGGCCCGTGAGTGTGTTGTTAGTCTGTTGGGCTGATCCCTCTCCCTTCTACAGCCTTCTCCCCCTGCCATGCCTGTATCTGAATGGCACTTCATGTGCTATTTACCTAAATAATTAGTCTTCACCTGGAAAATTCAATTGCTTATAAAATTTGGAACTTTTATAAAATCTTTACAATTTGTCAGACATGATCCTGAAGATCTAGGATACAATCCTACCAATGTTCATGTAAACTGAATCGACAAAATAAATGTTACAGCCAGAAATGTATTTACAAGAATATTACTTATAGAATCAGCAACCTTTATCCAATCCTTCTGAAATTTGTAAGAGATAGTAATCTTGGGGAGGGATATAATACCACTGAGTTTCATTCAAATCACATTGGAGACAAAGATGTTACAGCTAGAAATGTGTATGCACATTTGTATAAAATAGCAAATTTCAACTGTTTATAAAATTGGATTCCTTTATCCAATCCTTCCAAACCTTGGCACACATGTAGCCACACTCATAGTGGGCTTTGTATTGCTGGAGCATATGCTGTGGGTGGTCAGTGCAGACTAGAACTACCATGTAGCAGCTCTGCACCAGCAGAAACCTGCCCTCTATCAAATGCAACTGTAGTAGGACAGACTAGGAGGGAGCCTAGCCCTTTAGTGAGTTAGCACCAGCCAGGGTTAGCACCAGCTGGACTACCACAGCCAGCACAGTCCAGCTGGACTGCCTTAATGGGCCACATCTGGGAGAGCCTTCAGGGCTAGGGTACTGGACGGAGGGGCTGATGAAGAGTCATCTGAGTTGGGTATGGTGGGGCGCCAGCCCAGAACGCAGGAGACAGAGCTGGGGATTTCAGTGGAAGGAAGGTCTGGCAGGAAACAGGAGCTTGTAGAAGCTCTGTCTCACAAGGGCTGTGGCTGAGGCAGGAGGGCTCTGCCTTGACACTGGCTTCAGAAAGGACTGTGTATACCCAGTAGAGCCAGATACTACAGGGTGCAGGTGATGGAGCTGGCAGCCTAAATCAGGAAAGAAAGTAGAGGGATTACAGGGTGTCATACCTAGCCTGGAGGGACTGTGCCTATCCAGGTGCCTATCCAGGCCTCAGGGGAAGGCACCCAGTCTCCTGTATATGGTGGAGAAGAAAGGAACTGTAGAGGAAATCATGCGTGGCCCTGGGTCAGACTCTTTGGGGATGGAGTCTGCCGGTATTTACCCCAGGAGGACCCAGTGACTCTATTACAGTGACACTACAGTACTCACTCACTTTTGAATGGGAAGTGTCATGTTTGTTTCCACCCAATGTAGCTATGGTGATTGGTGACTGAAACTTCGGTTGGTAAGACAATGCAGGCTTTCAAGCTACACTGGATTCTTCATCAGCAGGAAATGAATTCAAAGGCTTGCCTACTCTCAACAAAATAACGAGGTCAATTTAAACTAATTTGTCACTTTCCTCACTTGGATTTGGGATCCAGACAGCAACCACACTGTAAACAAACCTGTTTGGGTAGCTTTTAAAGGATTTTCTAGCATTCCATTAAATTACCATTCAAACTAGCACAGATAAAGATTTTAAATTGTTTAAGCAGATGACATTTCTTCCATAGGAGTGTAGAGAAAGTAAGGTTGCGTAGGCAATAGAGACAACGTAGTACAGTGATAGCTGTACCCTGTGAGGTCTGAAAGCTTCCATACCTCCACCAACTGTAGTTGGGCCAGTAAAAGATATCACTGTACTATACTTTGTCTATATTAGAAATTTCTGTAAGACTAATGAAAACAGCTGAGTTCTAAGAATCCCTTATAATTTATTGTAGTATGCAGCAGACCTACTGAGGTGTGTGGTACAGTATTTGCATCTATATTTGTGTTTTTAGTATTTGCATTTATTTATATCTTTACCTGTACTGCATTTTCCCTATCAATGCCAATGTAGAAAATGGTCCCTATTATGGGCTATTTTGATACAGAAGTGCAATAAGTCTCTGTCAGTTTGACAGGCCTATAAGGAAATGAAAATACAGTCAAAACTTCTGCTAAGTCTGCTACCAATGTAAAAAGGGGAGTGCTGGTTTGGAGGAGAATGGAGAATATGGCTAGCTTGGTAGGGAGGTTGTTAGCTTGGGTGGAAAAGGATATGACTCTGGCTCAGGGGGATCACTGACTTGACACGGTCCTAGATAAAATTGTATCAAAACTCACTCACATCCAGGGTAAAAACATTAATGTGACCCCATGGTTTCTTTGCCATTGGGTATCTCCTTCCTCCCCCCCCCCACCCCATAATGTGTGAGCAAGGCCATTTAGTGCACTTCTGAAAGCTATTCAGTTACTATGATAATAAGAGCAGTAGTCAAACAGAGAAGTTAATGCAGAGCAGGAAAAGTGTGGGAGGTAAGAAAAGGGACAAGAAGTGTCAGGAGAAAAGGAATGGCTGTGTGGAGCAGGCTGAGCATGGAGAGCAGAGCACTATAAGATTTTGGAGAGAAGCCCAAGCTCTATGGGCCAGTGGTGTTCTCTCTGGGGCTGGTGTCTGGCACAGGTGGGAGCTTAGGCAGCTAATTTAATATGCACCAAGAAGAATGTTATTAGGGCTGTTATGGAAATCACTTTATTGAAGCATGTTGTTGGGTTTTTCAGAGTAAATGCTAAATAGCTGCATTAGTCATGGTACAAGCTATTGAAATACAAACACAAGCATAGCCAAGAAAATAAAATGAAGTAAAAGAATGATCAGATTAATTCATTTGGGTGTTGACAGCATGCCATCATCTGAATATTGTAACTGAATTGCTGCTGCTGCTGCTGTGCTTCTGTGGTTGTTAACAAAGGAGACACTAGCTCACACCAGGTAGGTCCAGGTGACCATTTATTAGGTGTTCGCCCCCAATGGTCATGTGACCACCACCCAACGGCCACACAGTTCCTATGCAAAGCAGTGTCCTAGAGCATGCAGAGCTTACCATGTGGGCAAATGCGGGCTAATGTGGACCCACAAGTCCTCATCCCATCAATCAGGTTGCATGCAGCACTCTTTGTGTACAGGTCCACCAGCACCATAGAGTCATGGACAAAGAGCCTAGAGCATTCTGAGGAGCAACCATTTCTGACCCCTTTCTCCACTCTCGCTCTCACTGGCACAGTCCTAACATCTGCCTTAAAAGCTCACTGCACCATTTTCAAACATGCATTCTCCCAGCTCATCCTAGCCAGCACTCTGTGCCTGATGCTTATTGTTTCTCAGCCACTGCATTCTCAGGAACAATTTATTTATTTATTTATTTATTTAATAAATGTATACCCCGCCCCTCCTGCCATGCAGCCCGGATTTGCAGAGGATCACCAACACTGGGGCCATGGCTCAAACTGACAGCCAGGTAACAACCACCTCTGCCCAATCTCAGTCGCTCTCCGCCTACCAGTTCACCTGCCAATGCTGCATTCCCTGGACTGAGGAAGAAACCAAGACTTTCATTGCTCTGTGGGGCAAAGCAGAAGGTCCAATATGCCCTGGTGAAGTGCTACAGGAATGAGGTGGTGTTCCAAGAGATCTCAGTCCAAATGGCACAGCAGGGCTACACCCAGAACACGAAACAGTACTGGCAGTGCGCCAAGGACTTGAGGAGCAGGTACAAAGAAATCTGGGACAAGTTCACCTCCAGCTGCAGGAGGCAAACTATACCCTATTACAAGCTCCTTGACTGGTTCCTCTTTGTGGATGGAGCCATCATTGCATCCTGCCTGTACAGCTGCACCTTCATGAGGAGCCAGAAGCAGGTGGATAAGGCACTCCTACTGTCTGCTCCTGCTGCAACCACTCCCAGTCCCACTATGGAAGCCACAACCACTGGTGGACATCCCTCCATGCCCATCCCCACCCAAGAGCTAGCACAGGTTGACATGGACACCGTGACTTTCACAATGTATCATGTTGAGCTTGAAAGCCTGCCCTTCTTCAAGGAGCCACATGAGGTTCTGGTTGAGGGCACAAAGGACCCAGATGCAACCCTTGTAGAGGAGGTGGAGGGGAACAGTAAGTTAAAGCACCTGGGGGGGAAGTTGTGTTTAAACAACTGCGTGATAACAACTTCCATTTATTGTTATCTAATCTAAAGCCGCCCCGAGCTGCTTGCAGGAGGGGTGGGGTATAAATGTATTAATTAAAATAAATAAAATATAATTATGTTTTTTATTGTTTGCTTTGCTTTGTTGACAAGTAGCCAAGAGAACTTGCAGGAGAAGCAGGAAAATCACCGGGACACAGCTTCATGGGATGGGAATGGTAGCCATAGGAAATGGGTATGAATGCACCATGGCGTACCCATGAGCTGGTGGATGGGGGAAGGCACCATGGCAGACTGGTGGGGGGGTGAAAACCCAAATGGAGACTGGGGAGAACCAAAATGATGGCCAGGGGAGATTGATTTCTGTATGTTCTTCACTTTTCTACAGTGATCATGGGAGGAGAGCTGCATGGCACTGGAATCCCACCGCAGCAACCACCCCAGAAGCTGCATAGGCCAAGTACTGTTTCCCTTTGGGCAAGCAATAGGGATGGGCAAACGCGGTTCGGAAGTTCGGAGTTCGACCCGAACTCAGCCTGTTCGGACAACCAAATCCGAACCCGAATCTGAACACGAACTGGCCGAACCGAACTCAATTCCGAACGTCAAAATGACCGAACAGTTCGGTCAGTTCGGATCACGTTCGGGTGAGTTCAGGTAGCAAAAAAAGGGTCACTGGAAGGTCAAACGTGACAGGGAGGGGTAGTCAGCTGAAGAGCAGACTTCCAGGCACCAGGGGTGGAGAGGCTTGTAAGAAACAAAACTATCTGCCTCCCCCCTTCCCAACACCTTCTGAGCTAGTCACTGTTCCTGAACAGCAGGCATTTCAGAAGGCTTCCTCTCCCAGCATTTCCCAGCTCCCCAATCCATTGCAATCCTCCTCCCATTTTACCCATCCAACCCATCTACCCCCATATTCTCATTCATTTATTTAGCTTAGCTTAGATAGATTTAGTGATTATTTTTTGTTTTTACCCCTCCCTGTGTTCCCTGTGTTCAGTCTTCCTTCCTCCCTCCCCACTCCATTGAATCCTTTCCCTCTCCCATATATTCCATCCCAGATTGCCGTCCCTTCCCCTGTTTTTTCATTTAGGGTAGGATTATTAGATTGATTTAAGTTTCATTTCAGTTTTGTACTGAAATGAAACTTAAACCTTAAACTGAAACCTTGTGTTGTTTGTGATTCCCCCCATCCCATATGGAGAGAGAGAGAGGGGTTAGAGATAGTAGACAGTTGTAGGACTTAGCTTAGTGATAGAGATAGCATTAGTGATTTAGTTTTAGTGTTTGTAGGAGTAGGCCTGTGTACTTATTAGATAATCTATTTAGTTCATAGCATTTAGAATAGTTAATAGCAGTTAGATTTAGTGTAGATAGATAGATATAATATTAGATAAAAATAATAATTAAAAAAACCATATAAAAACAAAAAACCAAATAAAAAATCATATAAAACCAAATAAAAAACCAAAAAACCATATAAAAAACCAAAAGAAAAACCCATATAAAAACATTTCCTGAATGGCTGAAACCGAATGGCCGAACCCGAACCAGGCAAATGAACCGAACGGATGAACCGAACGCAGCCCAACCGAACAAATGAACCCTACCTGTGATCTGTTCACCCATCCCTAGCAAGCAGTTTGCTGAAAACTCAGCACGTGGTGGCCTGAACTACTAGCACAGGAAGGTGGATAGAGTGGTCTGAACTACTGGCTTTCCTTGCTGCCTTACTACAGGTCTTCCAGTGCAACAGGCATGGATGGAGCCCTCTGTCAAAAGCAGAATCAGAACCTGCAGGTCTCCAACCAGTGACACAGCAAATATTTGGCATTGGAGCTGCTTGCGGAGACCACACTGTGGGCTGAAGAAATCTGTGACACCATTAACAGCATGGCCAGGAAACATAGGTAGCTGGTGCATCAGAATGCTACAGAACACATTTCCTTTGCTGCTGAAGCCCATCTGGCCCACCAGCGGGCGGACAGACACTATGCCCACCTCTAGCAGCAGTTTGAGCAGTCAGACAGCATGACTGAGAGGGCGAGCAAGGGAATGAGTAAGATATCCCAGTCCATTCAGCTCCAGAGCTCCTTGCTTAAGCATGTTGCTGCGACGACACCAATCATTGTTGCTCAGGGGCAGGCACCATACCCTAACCCCCATCAGCAGCTCACGCCCCCCTCCCTACATGGAACCCAACTGCCCATCCTGGTTCCCCCAGTAATCCAACCCCCCAGGGAAAGCACCTGAGTCCTCTCTGCACTGTGCTCACGCCAGGAACAGTACCTAGTCAAGCAGACTTCTTCCTCCCTCCCCTGCCTATCATTCCTAAATACCTCCAGAAAACATTCCTCCACAGCCGGATCTGAGGGAGGAGGATTGGAAAAATGTCCTCCCACCAGTCCTGCCACCCAATGAAGCATGCCCAGCTGCCCCCCAAAAGGAGCAGGTGCAAGAAGAATCAGTTTTAATTTTTTGTAAATAAAGTTCTTTAACTTTTGTTCTTTTATTTATTTTTTAAATAAAGTTTTTTAATTTTTTGTAATCCATGGTTTCCGTGCTGTTTCTGGGAAAGGAGGAAAGGCCTTGGTGAATGGTGATATGGCAGAGCAATAAGCCACTTTGGAGGCTGGGGTTGGTAAGGGAAGGGAAGGGAAGGTGGTGGTGGGTTCACCAGAAACAGGGGTTGGGGAGTTCACTGGTCATGCATATTTGCACTTGAGGGCAGGTGTGTCCACTGTAACCAGCTGTATGTCTGTGCCTCTGCACTTTCGGTTGTCATTCCCAGACCTGGCTAGCCTGCAAATGCTAATAGGAAAATGCAGAAGTTCAGGCATGCAGCCAGCTAATCTCTGGGCATTAAGGGGATTGATTAATTAATTATTATTATTATTATTGTATTTATTATTTATTAGCTGCCCTGAGCCTCTACAGGAAGGGTGGCATATAAATTCAGCAAAATAAATAAATAAATCATCTTTGAATGCCAATAGGGTACACACAGGGAAAGGGCATCAGGCAGGAAATAGCATGCAGGAGCAAGGGGGGAAAGTATGCCCTCCTGGTGCTGCAGGGGAGCCAGATCAGCCAGAGGAAAACACAGTGGCATACACTACTTTTAAAGGATTTACTGATAACACAAAAAGATCATTTGAAACATGTCACCAATGCTCATTAAACTGTCAGTAATGGTGGGTGTTTTGGCTAGCATTTATTTATTTATTTATTTTATTTTAGAAAATCGTTACCCCACCCCTCCTGCCACAAGCAGCTTGGGGTGGCTTATAATAATTGAATGTCATAAAAGGAGGGGGGGAAATAACACAACCCACCCATCAGTGTGGTTGATGTGCTGGCACAAGGTGTCCTGGATCTGTCCGGCTATGTGCTGCTCTGCTGGGTTCAACTGGTCCTGGAACAGGGGCATTGGCTTGCCTGAGCTAACTGGTGGTGGGGTTCTCCAACACCGTCCCGCCAGTAGGGAAGTGCGAATGCAGTTTGGGAGTTCGGAGTTCAGACCAAACTCGGTCCGTTCGGATGACCGAATCCAAACCCAAACCGACGGAACCGAACCCGATACCGAACTCTGAAACAACCAAACAGTTCAGTCGGTTCTGATTGAGTTTGGATGAGTTCGGGTGGCAAAAAGTGACTGGAAGGCAAAACGTGACAGAGAGAGGGAGTCAGCTGAGGAGCAGACTTCCAGGCACCAGGGGTGGAGAGGCTTGGAGTAGCAGCCAGCCTGCCCAATCACCAGCCCTTTTCTCCTCAGACCACTGGCTTCGCAGTCTGTGATTGGACATGGGGGATGGGGGGGCTAGGCTGCACAGAGTAAATAGGGCTTGCGGTGAGGCAGGCACAGCAACCAGCAAGTAACAAAATTCATTGCCCTCCCCCCTTCTAACACCTTCTGAGCTAGCCACCGTTCCTGACAGCAGGCATTTTCAGAAGGCTCCCTCTCCCAGCAGTTTGTGTACCTCCCAGCTCCCCAACCCATTGCCATTCTCCTCCTATTTCACCCATCCAACACATTTACCTCCATATTATCATTTATTTAGAAAATATTAGATAGATTTAGGTGTTATTTTTATTTTTTTATCTCTCCATGTGTTCTTCCTTCCCCCTCCACTGAATCCTTTCCCTCTCCCTCTATATATTCCATCCCTGATTCCCTTCTCCTGGTTTTGGATTTATTTAGAGTAGGATTATTAGATTGATTTAGGTTTCATTTCAGTTGTGTACCCCTCCCTGTGTGTCCCCCCCCCTCCCTGTGTAATATTTTATAGATAAACAGACAGATATTAGATATAGGGTGATTTCAGAAGTGACGTGGTGAATGTCCACCACAGTCAACCACAGTCAAACGCCGGTGGTGGTGAAAGCGCCATGCATGTCTGTTTGCTCGCATCCAGATGTTCACCACAGTAAAAAGCGGCCCAGGGCGAAGCTAACCATGCTTTGTGAGGTCGGGGTGGGAGGAGGTCCAGAAGTGTGGTGAATGGTCACCATGGCAGGGGTGAATGAAAAGTAACTTCTGAATGGAAACCCGCAGCCGCGGTGGAAGGAATTGACCCCAGCCATGGTGCATTCTGGGACTCGAACCACAGTCCACGTCTCCACTGCATGTCTGTTGTGTTTCCCCGGCCCATGTTCTCTCTGATTGCCCCTGGGCGGTGGTCACGATCCTGTCGCTTCTGTTGGGGCCACATGTGTCACCACAGCCCGCGGTGAATCCGTTCACACCGGGGTGGGATTCACTGTGGTGAATTGGAACACGTCACTTCTGAAATCACCCACAGTTACTATAGATAGATACATAGTTGTAGTAGGAGTTAGCTTAGTTATAGAGATAGCTATAGTATTAGTGTGTAGTTATTCAGTTTTGATATTTTAGAGTGTGTTGTAGGACTAGGCCTTTAGATATAATATTTACTTACATAGATTTTAGAATACTTAATACTATAGTTAGAATTAGTGTAGATAATAGATTTAAAAAACTCTGTGTGTGTGTGTATATATATATATATATATATATATATAGAGAGAGAGAGAGAGAGAGAGAGAGAGGCTGTGTATGTATATATATATAATATTTGTGTGCATTTTGGTTGGAAGACATGGAGAAGGGAAGTAGGAGAGGCTGGTCTGCTGCCCGTAAGGCGGGTAATAGGGCACGTGGCAGAGGCGGTGGTAGGGGCCGTGGCAGAGGAATGGCAGTATGTAGCAGCCAGAGCCCATCACCACGTCTCAAGCTTCGCAGGCATGATTTTGGGAGACAGGGTTCAGAGGCTCCCAGCAGTGGCACTAGTCGGGGGGTGGTTTGGCGGTGCCTCCTGCCAGCATCCTCCTGTGCCACACAGGGCACTGGAAGGCCTGCAGGACATGAGGCTGCGGCTGTCTCTGCTGCTGCAGGAGCAGGTGCTGCTTCCGATGTTCTTCCAGGGCCACCAATGTTCCCTATTGTTGAGGTGATCCCCAGCAGTCCAGGGCTGCTGGATCCCACCGTGGCTGCTAGAGGCAGGGCCCAATCCCTGGGCAATGACAGCAGGGAGAGGAGTAGCAACAGCAGTAGCAGCTCTAGGGGGTACAGGGAGGAGAGTGGCAGTAGCATGGTGGGCAGTCAAACCTCAGGGTCCCAGTACTCCCGTTCACAGGACATCACAGTGTTTGAGGAAAGTGAGGCAGAAGAAGACACTAGTCCCGTAGAGATGTCTGGAACTGAGGCGATGACTGTCCCTCCTCCCAGAGCTGTGTCACCACCATGTTCTGCCCCTCCCAGCAGTGCTGGCACCAGAAGTGCGTCACCTGGGGTGGTGCTGCCTCTGCTCAAGAAACCATCACTTGACATTGACTCGCACACCAGCTATCAGCCAGTCTCTAGCCTTCCCTTTTTAGGGAAGGTTACTGGGTGGGTGGTGGCCCAGCAGTTCCAGGTGTACCTCGACAGCTGAAGTTTTCTAGATCCCTCCCAGTCTGGCTTTCACCCAGGGTATGGTACAGAGACTGCACTTGTGGTCTTTGTTGATGACCTGCGCCAGGAGATGAACCAGGGACATTCAACTTTACTGGTCCTATTAGATCTCTAGGCAGCTTTTGACATGGTTGATCACAAGTTGCTGGTGACTTGCATGTGAGACCGGGCAGAATTAGGTGGAACGATCCTACAGTGGTTTCATTCCTACCTAACCGGTAGGACCCAATGGGTAGTGCTAGGTGATGATTCATCTTCTCCTTGTGACCTCTCATGTGGTGTCCTGCAAGGTTCCATTCTGTCCCTGCTCCTGTTCAACGTGTACATGCAGTCACTGGGTGAGGTTGTGAGACGGCATGGAGTGAGATGCCATCAATATGCTGATGACACTCAGCTGTACCTCTCATTTTCTTCAGAGCCAGGCCCCGCAGTCTCTGTGCTCTCCTAGTTTTTGGCAGCTGTGGGGGAGTGGTTGAGGCAGAGCTGACTGAAGCTAAATCCTGACAAGATGGAAGTAATGCTGGTGGGGAGAGCGGCAGATGTGACATCTCCCATCATTGATGGGGTTTGCCGTCTGCTAGTCTCCCAGGTGCAGAGTCTGGTGGTGCTCCTTTATTCCTGGCTCCACTTGGATGGCCAGGTGGAGGCGGTGGAGAGGGGAGCTTTCCGACAGTTACATCTGGTTCGGCGGCTTTGGCCACCATCATTCATGCTTTTGTTACCTCAAGGCTGGACTACTGCAACGCACGCTATGTGCGGCTACCTTTGGTGATGGTCTGGAGGTTATAGCTGGTACAGAATGCAGTGGCCCGACTCCTTACGTGGTCGGGTCACCGGGAGCACATTACACCGGTGCTCCGTCTTCTGCACTGGCTTCCTATTTTTTTCTGGGCTCAATTCAAGGTGTTGTTTCTTGCCTTTAAAGTCCTACACGGCCTGGGCCCGACCTTTCTGCGGGATCGCCTTACTCTCTGGTTCCTAGATTGACCCTGCGGTCTGCTGGGGGCACCTTCCTGGAGGTCCCCTGAGTCAATTGGGTGGCCACTATGGAGAGGGCATTCTCAGTGGCTGCACCCCAGCTGTGGAACTCCCTCCTGGAGGAGGCTTGCCTGGCCCCGGACCTGTTGACTTTTCATCGCTTGTGTAAGACCTGGCTCTTCCGCCAGGCCTTTGGTGGAGGAGACAGGTGAGTTTTGTTATAGTTTTAATTTGGGTGGAAATGTCATTTTATATTTATATGATTTTATTGTGATGTTGTTTTATTTATAAGATTTTATTGTAAGCCATCCCGTGCCGCCTGTGGTGGAGTTGGGTAGGGTATTACATTGTTTAAATAAATAAATAAATAAATATGCTGATGACACACAGCTTTACCTCTCCTTTTCATCAGACCCAGACCTGGCATTCTCAGTGCTTACCCATTGTCTGGCGGTTGTGGGGGATTGAATGAGGGTGAACCGTCTGAGGCTGGATCCTGACAAGATGGAGGTGATGTTGGTGGGTAGGGCTGGGGGAGTGGTGGCCCCCATCAGTGGCGGCATCTGCCCTCCATTAGCTGCTCGGGTCCCTAGTCTAGGGGTGCTTCTCAACTCGCAGCTCAGCCTGGATTCCCAGGTGGTGGCTGTGGTGAGGAGCGCCTTTCACCAGTTACATTTAGTGCATCTACTACGTCTGGATGTTTCGGATTCTGACCTGGCCACCATCATCCATGTCTTCGTCACCTCTAGACTGGACTATTGCAACGCACTGTACATAGGGCTACCCCTGGTGATGGTCCGGAGGCTGCAGCCAGTGCAGAATGCGGCGGCCCACCTCCTTATGGGAATGGGTTGTTGTGAGCACATAACACCAGTGCTCCGTTCTCTGCGCTGGCTGTCTATTGTCTTCTGGGCCCGATTCAAGGTGTTGGTGTTGACCTATAAAGTCCTAAATGACCTGGGCCCTGCTTACCTGTGGGACCACCTCATGCCTTAGGTCATGGCATGGCCCCTGCGGTTGGCTGGGGACACCCAACTCAAAGTCCCCCAGGTTTCCCAGGTGGCGATGATGGGTGGGGGGGCATTCTCGGTGGCTGCTCCTAGGTTGTGGAACTTCCTTCTGACGGAGGCCAGCTTAGTCCTGGACCTCCCATATTTCCAAAGACAGCGAAAGATCTGGCTGTTCCACCAGGCCTTTGGAGAGGGAGACGGGTAGGGTGGGTTGGGGCTGGGGCGGTGTTTTTGTGTTTGTATTCGGTTCCTCTTTATTAATAAGTTTAATTTTATGTATTTGATTTTAATTGCTGAATTGTTGTGTTTTTTTGCAATTTATTGTGAGCCGCCCTGAGCTGCTATGGTTAGCAGGAGGGTGCGGGCTATAAATATATCAAAATAAAATAAAAATAAAAATAAATAAACATGAACAACTATTGGACACTATTGGTGATGTGTCATTACAGGACTGGTGGGACACCAAGCATGAGAAGGTATTGCTTCTATTGGCTACAGGCCAGTTATTGGTTGAAAAGGTTTTTGCAAAGCTTATGCTGGATGTTTGCGTGTTCCTGCCCCGGCACTACCAATCCAGGTGGCTATTAAACTGCATAGACATTTCTGTTGCAAGCACGTCAGTGTATATGCCAACTCAACTAAAATGGATAGAGATGTTGGCACCACAGAAGCACGTAATTTTTAACTGGGGTGGGGGGAACCACTGCATGTTAAGAAATGGTCAGGTGGGGGGATCTGCAAGGCAGTGACGGTCACTATGTTTGGAAAGTATGTGGGAGCAGAGCTGCCCACTGGTTAAAAACTACTCATATATTTTCTTATCTTTTGCAAGTAACAGTGTTTTCTTGCAACGAGCATAAGGGGTCATAACACCTTAGAAAGCTATCGCTGTGGGTTGTTTGCCTAGGAAACCCAAACGGCCTCAACCTTTGAGTGTGGGTGCTGTGGCTGCCCAGGGCTACAAAAGTTGGGGGATGATGGATACTGTAACTTTTGCTGACATTTGGGTGAGGCCTGATGTACAGAGAGAACTGTCAGGCCCATCCTCTGAGCCTGCCTATCTGCTCATAGGGTGGCACATGCACACAATGGCATTCTATGTATGCTTGATGAAGTGCAGACACCACACAACCCTGCTGCGGTTCCAAGTTCAGCAGAATGGAAGAGTGGGAGCCCCGGACGAGATGAAAGAGTGGGATGTGAATGAGACTGCAACTTTTCTGGATGATTTTCTGCCAGAAGTAGGGCAGTCACCAATGGAGGCTGGACCTTCCCTGGCATTTTTTTCTCATCACTACCCTGATGGCAGCGAGAGGATACCCGTGGGGCCACTGGAAGTGCCTCGATTGGATGGTGGGGATGAATCTCTTCGTGGAAACAAGTGAATCAGGGTGCAGGAAATGTGAACTGACTGAAGGAAAACTTATTGCCCTTTACGAGGTTTGAACACTCCAAGAGGTGCAGAGCATCCCCCCAAGCGGGGATTCTGACCTAACTGGATGGTAATGCAAAAGATGATAGAAAGGGAGTACAAGAGGTGCATGTTTGACTGGGGTTTTCATGCGAACTGAGAGGGATTTCCAACACTCCAGTGGGTGATACCTCAGTAAAACTGTGTGCTACTACCTGCCAGTATATCAATGTGACCCATGGATGCAATAAAATGGGTTGACAACATGCGAAGATAGACTGCTTTCATTTTCAGATTTTACTTTTGCTTTCAGTGTTCACTATAGGTGCTCAATAAAGTATGCAATTTGCTCAATAAAGTCAGAATTACATGCACAGCAAAAGATTATTTCCAGCTGCCAAATGCTGGCAGGTATAAATCCAGGTATGAACCTCAGGGGTGTAGCAACGTTGAGAAGGGCCCAGGCTCAAGCCTCAGTTATGGGCCCCTCATCTGCGTGCGTGCACGCGTGCACTCCAAAAACCCAAAGTGGGTGGGGCTTAAGGGATGGGAAGGGGCCTGATGACAGCTTCTAAATATACAAACTCCAGCAGCTAGGAGTTATAACTGTGGACATAGAGAAGCATGACCTCCCAATGCTTCCCACCTCCCCAGCCGAGCGTCTACCACCACTCCCCGTCCCCAGGAGTGGTTCCACTGCAGGGGCAGCTGGGCGGGCAATGAGGCAAGCACATAGAGATTGACTGCATCCACTGCCTTACTGGGGGGAGGGGGGGAGGTGAGCTTAGCCAGTCTGGCCTCCAGGGCCTGTTGCTTCTTGCTGCCAGTGCCGCCTGTGCCTCGTGCACGCATGCAGTGCGACCAGTCCAGAGGTGCTATCAAACACACCAGACACCCCACAATCAGTTCATGCTGCCCCCACCCAATAACCAGTTCATTTGTGCCACTGCCCCATATAATCAATTCACACTGATTCACCAGTTCAGTTGTGCCCCCATAATCAGTTCATGCTGCCCCCACCCATAACCATTTAATTTGTGCCCCCGGGGCAGCGTGAATTGATTATATGGGGGACGCAAAGAACTGGTTATGGGGTGTGGGTTTAAAGACAGTATTCCTGTTAGCAATAACTTCATTAAGAAAAGTTAGTGAAATAGCAGCCATAATAATCTCAGAACCATATTTTCAGATTTATTTTCCAAGATAGAATATATATTGCTTTACATCCTAAACTCCTACCTAAGATAGTATAAGTAAGACAGCTGTCAGAATGTGGCCCTTTTTACACGGGCCTCTCCCACCCATGAACACGCAGATTTCTGTGTGTTCATGGGTGGGGGAGCCCCATGTGAACAATGTGGTGCACGCACCCATGGTGCTGTCTCTTATACACATCTAGATGTGTATAAGAGACAGCCCCCACTCGTCCCCATGCACGGAGCAACCGGGGGAAACGGCGGTTACTCTGTGGGTGTGGATGAGTGGGGGGTGAGTGGGGATGCATGTGCAGCCGTGTGCATGCCCTGTCCATGCACTGGTGTGCCCACAGACCTCCCCCACCCAGCAGAGCCATGTAAAAATAGCATGTGAGGAGCCACTCGAAGAAGAACAGAAGGTTGCTACCTTGTAAACAAGGTAGTTTGAGATGGAGCCAAACATTCTCACAACACCCACCCTTCCAGCCCCACATGGAATGTTTTTCTTATATTCCTAGAAAGGCTTGGAAGGAACTGTCATTCAGAGGGGGGGGGGTGCTTTTTATACTAGAGGAGTTCGAGACTATCATGTGGTCTATTATTTGAATAGGGGGAGCATGCACAACCCAGTAGCTATGTCATTGATGAACCTCCATGAGTGAGTAGGGATAACAGTTGCTGGACCATCTCCCAGAATCATACTAACCTGGAAAGAAGAAACAGCTAGGATGGTTCTTCTTTCCATGGTTCACCACAGCTGTGAGTCATGACAGGGGGTGGGATACTGAGAAGTAAAAGAGTTGGTGGGAGTATCCCACCTTCCTGATGGGGAAGAATGTCTGCCCTTGTCGTGCTAAACTTGTGAGTAGGGGCTGAGTGGAAGCTGCCCAAACACACAAGACATACACGCAGGGGGCTGCCTGTTTATTAGGGTCTACATGCTAAGCATGTGAGGGGGGGATGTACAGGCCAAACCCAGACTCCAGGAGGCTATCGTCTCACAGAGTCTTTGGTTTACTAAGTCAGCAAAGAAAGTTTCTGAACAACTATAGCTAGAGCTAGAATATTAAACAATACAATTATATGTATAACTTCAAAGAAATAAAAAGGGAAATATATTAATATTTCATTATTATTTATATAACACAATCCATGTTCAAACTGATTTACTATACTTATCCATATCCAATTCGTAACAATCGTAATGGGTAATGCTTTATTATCTCATTTTACAGAGGGGAAACAAGATTGAGAGATTATTAATTATTATTATTATTATTAAGTATTTACATAGCACCAGCAATGTACCTCACACCTTACAATCAATAATTATAGACAGGTTCCTGCTTCAGTAGGATTACAATCAAAGAGACAAGAAGAACAGACAGGAATACATACCCAGAAAGATTATGGGTAAGCCAGGTTTTGAACTCTGGTCTCCCAAGTCCAAGTCCTTAGCCACTAGGCTACTTGATTTCTGCACATATTAGTAAGTCAAACATTGGGTAACAACATTGCGACAAAGTGGCTGCCTGAAGTTAAGTCAGCTCCCTCTGGTCACAAGTAACTAGCCCTGAAAGCACCGCTTGGTGGTCTAGTGGGAAAAAGCTTGTCAGGTGCAGGCCATAGCTGACAGCTGGAATCCCAAGACAGTGAGCATGTGACTCCCTGGACCGATGAGGGCCCAGAGGAAGTAGATGGGTGTGTTTACCAGGTATAAATACAGAGGCAGCACAGAACGCCTTCAGTCTGCACTTGGACTCTGACAAGGAAGGACCTGTTTGATGTATCCGAAAGAGATGAACTGCTTCAGGACCTTACCTTGCAGATGGTGGGGGAGACCAAGGTAAGATTGTTGTATTTTAGAGGGCTTGAGCTGAAGACCGAGACTCATGGGGAGAGACCCTGGGCTGTTGTTTTGTCCAGAGGGGAGAGCTTTATGGTATTGGATTGAGGTTTAAGTTTTGAGGACATACTAATTGGGAGACGCCTCACCTGGTGGAACGGGCCAGCTGTAAGGGGAGAAGTGAAGGCTGGAAGGGTCATAAACCCTAATCTGGGGTAATAGTCCCTAAGATATCCATTATTTGCAAGACTGTTGCTTGGTTTACCCCAGGAAGAAGAGACTTGGTGTTAGAACCAGTTACCTCCGGCTTCGGCGGTGGCGAGGGCTCAGTCAAAGGAGACCCCGCAGGGCAGTGTCAATAGAAGGGGAGAGGCAAATGGGGCAGGTCATGCCCCCACCTGTAGCCGCTCAGGGGGAATCCACGTCGGCTGCGGGGAATGTGAGCGGGGAGCTGGCACGAACGCCGAAGGACCCGGAGGGGGTGGAGCCAGGAATTTCCGTGCGTCGCTCCGCTCGCCTCCAGGCGCAGCGAGAGGTGGGGCGACACAGTTAAAGGGTAGACACCAGCCTGAACACAGTGCTGGAGATCAGGTCACTGTGATACCGGCCCCCGTGCGTGGATTTAGTTGCAAGTGAACTTAGTTGTGTTGTGTGTGGCTGCAGGGCGAGTGTGTGTGTGTCTGAGATGATAGCCTGGTGGATGATTTTGTGAGTATATAGGTGATGGGTACGTGTTGGGGGGGGTTGAAGGGGGGGTTGGGGGGGCACTCCCTTTCTCTGTGATTGGGCCCTTCCTTTCCATTTGTGTACGTGAACCCTTGATCCTCCCCTTCATTCCTAGGGCTTCCCCTGTTGTCCTCACTGTCTGAACTTCTTCTGCCCTCCCTGGAGCACCTTGGATTAGGGGTAAGAATATACGAAGGTGATGGTGGCAGGGTGTGTGGTGGGGTGAGGCACTGCAGCGTGATCACTCTCCCCCCCTATGATGATCTTGCCTCGTCCCCTGTTGGGGATTTAGGACTCTATCAGATCCTGAGGGGTTGTTTTCCAAGCAGAGTGCCCGTGAACCTCTCCAGTAAGGGGTGTGGGTTGTGGATAGAAGGTATAGAACAAGGTTACTGGGTCCTTTCCCTTCCCTGTGAGGTCCCTCTCCCTGACAGTATCTCCAGCATTATGGACCCAGCAAAACAATTGGAAGAACTAACTAAAGCAGTACAATCCTTGGCCATGGAAGTTTGGGATATAAAGGAAAGACAGGAATTAGGTGCGATTGGGGGGGTGGAGGAAAAGGACAATGAGTCCTTGGGTCTTGTAAACAGCCCGGAGCGGAGGCCAAAAGAGCCCAAGCACCCCCCTATAACTAAATTTGATGGGGATAAAAAGAAATTTCAGGGGTTCCTAGCATTATGTAAATTGGCCTTCCAATTACAGCCCGAGACTTATAGATCTGATATCACAAAGGTAGCCTTTATTATTGGGCATCTGGAAGGACTTGCATTTGACTGGACTACGCCCTTGCTGATAAAGATAGTCCCTTGCTGAAAAACGTTAAGAAATTCTTACGGGAGTTTGAATTTCTGTTTGATTACCTGCACAGGGTCAAGGATGCTGAAAGTGCTAGCCTGACCCTGAGGCAAGGCAAGGGACCCCTCTTAGAATATATCACGCGTTTCCAGCACTTAGCCGTGGAATTAGAATGGCCATATAATGTACTTAAAGTTCTCTTTCGCAAGGGTCTCTGTGATGAGTTGAAGGATCAATTGTCATTTACTGCCATGCCCGCTACCTGGACAGAATTAGTTAATCTAACCTGTCAAATCGATGATTGGCTTATGGAAAGACGCCGCGAAAGATGACAGGAAGGGACTAGGCTTTGGACAACTCGACCTCTCGTCCCCCCGACAAGTCGCCCTGAGACACGACCCACCGAGGAGCCAGAACTCATGCAACTCGGGGCGGTGCGAGGCCCCTTGACGGCGGAAGAACGTGAAAGGAGGCGAACTGAACGAGCGTGTTTCTACTGTGGGAAATTGGGACATTATGCCAGGAATTGCCCCCAGCTCCCTCCTGAAAGACGGCTTCCGGGAAACGGCCAGTGCCGGGACGGGCAGGGGACGAACCGGTAGGACACTATCAAGATCCTCCCGGAGCATCTACCCTTTAAACAAGATGGCGACCATCTGAAGATTCCTCTCACCTTAGAAATGTCCCCTGCCAAGTCTCTCATTGCTTTGGCACTTGTCGACTCCGGAGCATCAGGGAATTTTATAGATGCCTATTTTTTGCACCGGCAGGGCATTCCAATCCAATCCAAGGCACAACCAGAAACAGTGTTTGCTATTGATAGCTCCCCCCTAAGTTTGGGACCAGTAATATCTTGTAACCCCTTCCTAAAGGGAACTATTGGGAGACATCAAGAACTTATCCAATTTGATGTGGTACGCAGCCCCGTGTTTCCCTTGATCCTGGGTATGCCGTGGCTACGAGCTCACAACCCCCATATTGAGTGTCCTACCCAGGTGATCTTGTTCAACTCCCCCCTTTGTTCTAACCACAACTTGCCGCTTCTCTCCGCTCCTTCTCTTATTGCAGGTACGTCCAGAAGCAGCCAGGATCAAAGTACTGGGGTCACCCTCCCCCACGAGTACCGTGACCTTGCAGATGTTTTCAAACCACAAGAGGCCCTGGAATTACCACCCCATCGGGACTACGATTGTCCTATTGATTTGATACCTGGGACTGCGCCTCCATACGGTAGGCTATATGCCCTGTCGGGACCTGAACTTCTGACTCTGAAAGAATATGTAGAGGAAAACTTACAAAAAGGGTTTATCCACCCATCATCGTCCCCAGCTGGGGCAAGTTTATTTTTTGTACCGAAAAAGGACAGAGGTCTTAGACCCTGTATAGACTATAGAGGGTTAAATACTATTACTATTAAAAATAGGTATCCTCTGCCACTCATCCCAGAACCCTTCAATCGGCTCCAGGGAGCCACGGTATTTACAAAACTGGATCTGCGAGGAGCCTACAACCTCCTACATATCAGAGCAGGGGATGAGTGGAAGACAGCTTTTTGTACCCGGTATGGACTATTTGAATATCTGGTCATGCCATATGGATGGGCCAGTGCGCCAGCTACCTTCCAATATTTTATCAATGATATATTTAGAGCTGTATTAGACGTATATGTTGTGGCTTATTTAGATGACATTCTTATTTTTTCCCAAACCATAAGGGACCATGTGTGTCATGTTTGTACCGTTCTTACTTGCTTGAGACAAAATCGATTATATTGTAAAATAGAAAAATGTTCCTTTCACCAGAAGGTAGTTCCCTTCTTGGGATTCATAGTCTCCCCGCAGGGTGTCAATATGGATCCGTCTAAGGTTGTTGCTATTAACGATTGGTCTTGCCCACAAACAGTGAAATCACTCCAGCGCTTCCTAGGTAGTTCTAATTACTATCGCCAGTATATACCTCGGTATGCTGATCTTACGGTTCCCCTCACGAAATTGCTTAAAAAAGGGGTATCCTACCACTGGGGGGAAGAACAACAAACAGCCTTCGTAGAATTGAAGAAGGACTTTACTCAAGCACACTTAGTGCAGCATCCTGACCCTTCCCTACCATTCCGCGTAGAAACAGATGCATCAAGTGTGGCCATTGGTGCCGTGTTATCCCAATGTAAACCTGGTAATACAGATTTTCTCCCTTGTGCCTTCTTCTCTCGCCAGTTGACATCAGCGGAGAAAAAATATACTATTCTTGATAGGGAGCTATTCGCCATCAAGGCTGCCCTGGATACCTGGCGACACCATTTAGAAGGTGCTGCTCACCCGGTGCAAATACTAACTGACCACAAAAACTTAATGTATCTTCAAAATGCACAAATAGAAAATGCTCGATGGGCACTTTTTTTTGCCCGTTTTTCTTTTCGGATCACATATTGTCCTGGAAAACATAATATCCTCGCTAATGCCCTATCCCGCAGTTATGAGTCTGGGGTGGATCCAGATGGTCAAGGAGAACCCCTCCTAAAACCAGAGGGTTTTGCAGCCGTAGGAATGACATTAGCCCAGTTTCAGAAATTAGCAGTCAAGGAAGCAGATTCTAAGACCAAAGCATGAGGTCCCAACTATAAAAAGGTACTGTGTCCTCGTGATGTTCTTTGTGTTCCTCGTACAGCACGTCTAGAAGTCCTCCGAGCCCATCACGATGCCCCTCTAGCAGGCCACCCCCGTACAACGACGTACCCTATCCTTGCTCCAAAGACACTTCTGGTGGCCAGGAATCCACAAGGATACAGAAGCCTACGTTCGTGGCTGCAAGGTATGCAACAGAACCAAGACGCCCTGTAGGACTGCAGTGGGACTCCTACATGGACCTTGGCAACGAATACATTTAGACTTTATAGTAGAACTTCCCCCATCCCAAGGTTATACTTCCATACTGGTAGTTGTGGATCAGTTCACAAAAATGGCTCATTTTATTCCCTGTAAGGGACTACCCACTGCACAGCAAATGGTACAGTTATTAATAGAACATGTTTTCAAATTACATGGTCTACCTCAAACTATTATTTCGGACAGAGGTTCCCAATTCATTGCCCGCTTTTGGTGTGCACTATTTGCCGCTGTGGGCGTTCGACTAATTCCTACCACGGCGTACCACCCCCAAGCAAACAGACAAGCAGAACGCACCAATCAAGCAGTGGAACAGTATCTCCGTTGCTACTCTGCTTATTTGCAAGATGATTGGGTGAGTCATTTACCTCTTGCTGAATTTGCATTTAATAATGCACCAAATGCGTCCCTTGGATCTTCCCCATTTTTTATTTCCTATGGTTTTCATCCTAGACTCCTCATACCGGAACTTCCTACAGTTGATGTTCCTGCCGCCAGTGAAATGTTATAACGCTTGAGATAGAATCATGCTTATGCGCAGACAATGTTACGGAAGGCTAGACAACAATACAAAAACGTTGCTGACCAACATAGCCATTCAACACCATGTTTCTCTGTTGGTGATCTTGTCTGGGTAGATCGCCGCCCCTACTCCTCCCCATGACCATCTGCAAAATTGGATGATAGGTACATTGGCCCGTTCCCTGTTCTACGCCAAGTAAACCCCGTTACTTACCATGTGGCTCTCCCACCTCATGTTCGTTACCATCCAGTATTCCATGTCTCTCTATTTAAACCCTATGTCCCCCCTCTCTTTCCAGCCACTGAACTGCCAGCACCTGTCCTCCCTGCTGTTACTGCACCTGAATACAAAATTGCAGCTATTCTTGACTCAAAACATTCCTGAGGTAGGGTTTTTTATTTGGTGGATTGGAAAGGCTATGATGTCTCAGACCATTCTTGGGAGCCCGCTGCCTCCATTCATGCTCTGCGGCTTCTTCGCCGCTTTCACGCTTGTTTCCCGCACAAACCTGGGTCCTTGACGCGTTGTCGGGGGGGGGCGGCCCTTGGGAGGGGTGCTGTTAGAACCCGTTACCTCCAGCTTCAGCGAGGGCTCAGCCAAAGGAGACCCCGCAGGGCAGTGTCAATAGAAGGGGAGAGGTGAATGGGGCAGGTCACACCCCCATCTGTAGCCGCTCAGGGGGAATCCATGCTGGCTGCGGGCAATGTGAGCGGGGAGCCGGCACGAATGCCAAAGGACCTGGAGGGGGCGGAGCCAGGAATTCCCGTGCGTCGCTCCGCTCGCCTCCAGGCGCAGTGAGAGGCGGGCGACACAGTTAAAGGGTAGACGCCGGCCTGAACACAGTGCTGCAGATCAGGTCACTGTGATACTGGCCCCTGTGCTTGGATTTAGTTGCAAGTGAACTTAGTTGTGTTGTGTGTGGCTGCAGGGCAAGTGTGTGTGTGTGTCTGTCTGAGAGGATAGCCTGGTGGATGATTTTGTGAATATATAGGTGACAGGTACGTGTTGGGGGGTGTTGAAGGGGGGTTTTGGGGGCACTCCCTTTCTCTGTGATTGGGCCCTTCCTTTCCATTTGTGTACGTGAACCCTTGATCCTCCCCTTCATTCCTGGGCCTTCCCCTGTTGTCCTCACTGTCTGAACTTCTTCTTCCCTCCCTGGAGCACCTTGGATTAGGGGTAAGAATATACGAAGGTGAGTGGTGGCAGGGTGTGTGGTGGGGTGAGGCACTGCAGCGTGATCACTCTCCTATGATGATCTTGCCTCGTCCTCTGTTGGGGATTTAGGGCTCTATAAGATCCTGAGAGGTTGTTTTCTAAGCAGAGTGCCCGTGAACCTTTCCAGTAAGGGGTGTGGGGTGTGGATAGTAGGTATAGAACAAGGTTACTGGGTCCTTTCCCTTCCCTGTGAGGTCCCCCTTCCTGACACTTGGAGACTTTTGTGTGGATGGGACTCTGTTGCTAATTCCCTTTTGGGAACCCCATCGTATCCAAAAACATACATGACGGTGGTCTGTTATGGCCCATGGTTCACTGGCACACCAGATATTGGTCCAGGCCGTGTCGGTGGTGAGCCCAGGCTATAACCTCAGAAAACCTCCAAGGTCATGGCCTGGGCTAGGACCTGCCCAGGCCAAAGCATGCTATCTGTGAGGTTTTGGGTTGAATGGGAAAGAGGGGAGGGGGGCAAGGACACAGCACACGTTTTCACCCACACTAAACAATAAGACCTTGCCTGTAAACAAGTCCTCAGGATCGTAATTGGCTTCTGGGGTTAAAACCCCCCAGCATAGATCATCACAGGGTATTGGAGAAGAGTGCAAGCCTTCTGGTTTCCAATATATATATATATACACACACATGCACACGGGGGTAAGGAAAGGAATCAGGGAGGTGTGACATGGAGAACGGGATAAGGGGTACTAGTCTCCGGGGTCTGGGAGTAGGATAGGGCAGACACACAGGGAGGGACCAGGTAATGTGAGAAGAGGGGTATATGATTTACTCTACAAACAATCCACAAAGGACTCACCACAACCACGGTCACCAGAATCACATCACAGACAGTCTCTTCTGCACAAATTATAAGGTCTACCAAGCAACAAAGAGGGTGCCAGTCTCACAGGCACACGGCACTGATCACCAGCAAGCTTAGGAGGCAGGGAGCTGCTTTTATTCCCTGAAGCTCGTAAGATGCACAAGCATTCTGAGTGCCGCAGCAGCGAGGCTGGGGGTGTGGCCTCTGTTGGCAATGGCAGCGCAGCCGCTGCCACACCTCCAGCTTCTGATGCTTGACGTGGTGGGGTTCCTGGGCTGCCAGGAGCTTTCCCCACCATGTCCTGTTACTGCTATGATGGTGGCTGCGGCAGCTCTGCAGATCCAGGAAGTGACGTGACCCCAGCTCGTGGACCCCTTACACCCGTTGGGGTGCTCCTCCAGGTGCGCCAAGCCTCCCATACACTCCCATGTCCCATACCTGCGACCTCTGATCAGGGGTTTGACGTTATCCCATTAGTTATGGCCTGCCATGAGTCAGCCCATATCAGGTCTGCCATGGGGCAGCCGTCATTGGTCACCATGGCTGCCCGTCATGGGAGGGGGTGGAGTGCTGAGAACAGAACGTGGGCGGGGCCAGCCCGTTGCATATTTGCTGTGGTTCCTGGCTGTACCTGGGCTGTGTGGCCAGCAGAACGACGGCCAAGCCACATGTGTCCAGGGCCCTGACGTGACCTGCACTATGTTGCCAGGGATTTTCCGCCCCAGGCCGGGTTGTGATGGTGGTGCACCACCGTCATGTGTATCTTTACCTACTATCACCCATGCCTCCTTATTATTATTATTATTATTATTATTATTATTAAACATTTATAAAGCGCCAGTAACAACCTGGCGCTGTACAGAACATATAATCAGCTGCGGTCCCTACCTGTGGCTTACAATCTAAAAG
>QEPC01001533.1:1022330-1032705 GCA_003113815.1 Sphenodon punctatus
GGTTTAAGTTTCATTTCAGTACAAAATTGAAATGAAACTTAAAGCAATCTAATAATCCTACTCAACGCCTGCTGTTCAGGAACAGTGACTAGCTCAGAAGGTGTTGGGAAGGGGGGAGGCAGATAGTTTCATTTCTTGCAAGCCTCGCCACCCCTGGTGCCTGGAAGCCTGCTCCTCAGTGACTAGTACTACCCCTCCCTGTCACGTTTGACCTTACAGTGAACCTTTTTTTGCCACCTGAACGCGATCCGAACTGACCAAACTGTTCGGTCATTTTGACGTTTGGAATTGAGTTCGGTTCGGCCAGTTCATGTTTAGAAGTTTGGTTCGGTTTGGTCGTCCGAACAGGCCGAGTTTGGGCTGAACTCCGAACTTCCGAACTGCGTTCGCCCATCCCTAATTTGCACATACCAGCCAGCGTCTCTCCATTGCCATCCCAAGCACCCCAAGGAGGGAGGACTAGAGGCATCATAAATGAATGATATTACTTAGGTGTTTGTGTTCCTGTTTCAGAGAGGAATCGGATGCCGGCACTGGTGCCATGCTGCGCAGGACACCCATGCAGAGGTCACTAGTGCCACCCCCAGACAGTCAGCGGACAAGGTCCAATGTCTGGAATTACTATGATAAGGAGAACGGGTTCACCATCTGCAAGGTAAGGCACGGGTTCTGGAACAACAGGGTATGCATAGGCAATATGCATTGCCCTCTATGACCTGTTAGGAACGGAAGTACCCTACAGAGAGAGATTGGCTGGCCACCCACCTACTTGTGGAGACAGAATGCAGGCAGGGCTTGACACAGACCATTGGTCTGACACAGTATGACACTTCTTATGTTCCTATCTTTTTATGCTCTTTAGATCTGCAAGAAAAGATTCCAGAGGCAGAGAGAGGGGACCACATCGGGGCTAATCGCCCATATTGAAAAGCTCCACGGCAAGACAGTGAGGCGGCAGGAGGACTCTGGCGTGGTCATGGAGCCTGAGCATCAGCGCCAGAAGAAGGGGGGGAAGGCAACCCGGAAGTGACGGCATGTAAGCCCTTCCCCCTCCTCCAGCCCTGATGTGGAGTCCCCCAGGAGTCTGCTGCGGCCAAGGCCTTTCAGGCCGAAGTGGAGAGGCCTTTCCGTCAGATGATGTCGGGTGTATGCGGCCTGGACAACTGCCTGGTAGAAAGGTTCCAGGCTCTCGAGGTGGAGAAGAAAGAGGTGGAGGCATATTCCCAGTACATCTCCACTGAGATGGAGAGGCTGGAACTCTACCACCAGGCGGTCTCCAGGTTGCATTGGGACGTGGAAGGGGCCGTGGAGTTCGCCGTGGCCCACGGCTATGAGATGGAAGAGCACAGGGTGGCTGCCATCCAGCACTGTGCTGCACCCTGTTGCCTTTTGCCTTTCCCCCAAGTTCCGGGGGACAGTGTCACGGTGCACGCCTGGACTCAGGTGCAACCTGGGCCCTACACCAGAGGGAGCCTCTCAGAACACCCCCCGCATCACAATGGGGGCGGAGGCACGGGACCCGCCCAGAGCAGAGCCCAGATTGCCCCGCCCTGGCGCAGCACGCGCATAGCAGAACGCCATGCGATGCAGGGGGCGGGGCGTTAAGGAGCACAGAGGCGGGTGCAACATTGGGATAAAAGCAGCTGGTGGGGCAGTAACTCCCCGCCGGTAATTGTGAGAGAAACTGGCCCCTTGCCTTTGTCCTATCATTGCCTTGGCTACACTGAGCCTCTTGAGAGTCTCCTCCATGTCCCCTCCTGCTGGCCCCCCTTGTGTCGTGAGCAAGTGGTGTGTGAATGGGCGAGTGAATCAGGTGAGCATGTCGTTCCCTCCCCCCTCGTGTTTTCTCGGTTATCTATCTCCTTGGTGAGCGTGTGTCTTGTTGCCTCAGTAACTTCCTGGCCTCCCTACCTGCCGCACCCCCTCCCTTTGTGGACCCCTCCTTTGTCCCCCTCCTGAGTGAGTATCCTGACTAGCCCCCCATATCCCTATCTACATTCCCCCCTCCCCCCTTCATCCACTCCACTTGGAATCCCTGTCCCCTCTGTCCTCTCACTTTGTCCAGCCCCGGGCCCCTCCCTGCACAGGGTCCCGGGCCCCGAGCATGTGCTCCCTGTGCATGCGACCTACTATCTTGTACCCCTTGTCTCTAGCCTATTGCTTCTCTCCTCCCCTGTGATGACTCGAGTTGCCTCTTAGTTAAAGGAGAAAGCCCACACGAGAACCTGAGGGGATTCTTACTACTCCGCAAGGGCCCCGGACAGTTAGCTTGGCCTCCCCATTTTCCCTACCCCCCTCCCATGACAGACAGGCCCAGAGACTAATAGCTTTCTTTATAAGTTTCCTTTCATTGTGTTTGGTTTTGGTTTCATAATGTTGTTTAAATAGTTTTAATAAAAGTTGTTGGTTGTTACGAGCTTTGTTTGAACTGTACAATCTTTTATCCCTACGTGCTGAAGTTCTGGAAGGCAGGTGCCAAAATCTCATACAGCTTGTCTATCTCTACCAGCAGCATCTGGGTGGTTCCACATGTAACGTAGTTAAGGTATTAACCCAAAGATATGCCAGGCAGCAGAAGGGTCTCAACTTGCAGACAGCGCCCCAGGAGGGGCAGGGCTTGTGTCTGTGTGGGTGTACCAGACAAAGAGACACGCTCCTTGGCAGTGGGCAGCATGAGTTGGTGGTTGGAGGGGCTTTTATTTCCAGCAGCTTCAGTGGGCATCTGTGGGTGGGTGCAGAGGAGTAGGCTGTTGGGGGAGAGGTAGGCTGGTGTGCAGGCACCGGGCTTTGGATGCAGTGGAATGGAATGATGACTGGAATGATGGCCCCAGAATCTCATTGATGGTTCCTGGGATGGGCAGGCATGACTGATTCAGGTACAATGGAATGACTGCCTATGAGTTTAATCATTATGTCCCTAGAATTAGCACATGGTTGGGTACACTTCATTCAATCAAGCGATAGGTGGTAGCAGAGTACAGGAACGCAGGCAGGCAGGCACATATAATACATTGTGTTATGTTGATATATTCCATCTTATTCTGGTAGGTTTGCTGCTGGATGTGGACAATGGCCAATGGGCATCGATTGGACGCATGAGCACAGATGGGAGTTCTTGGTTCTGGAAAATGGCAGCTTGAGCTGGGTACACCTACCTCTCCCCCTCCACCCTATCTGTTGTTCTAGCAGGGAGCATCTCTCTCTCTTTCTCTCTGGCCATATAGTGCATGTGACAGCATGGGTGGGATCGTGTCTGTATCTCCTTGTAACAGTGGGGAGACTTTTCTCTCTCTCTCTCTCACTCTCATTTCTCTATGTCTCTCACCATGAACAGCAGGTTGCATAAAGAAAAGGTGGAATGACAGTGCCCCGTAAGTGGAATGATAGGGCACAAGAACCCTGAGGGTGGGTCCTGGCTGGGGCTAGAATGGCAGCTTCTAGATATTGGACACAGCCCTCCCTGCCAGTAACGTAGGCCCCAGAACCCTGACGGCAGGTCCTGGGGCTGGAGTGGCTGTTTCTTGGTGCTATGGCACAGACCGCATATAGGCCTGGGGGCCAGTGACACTAGCATCACCAGACATTGGTTGCCAGGGTACAGAACCCTTGGCACAGGCAGCATATAGGCCAAGGCCTGGGGGGCATCTCTAGATATTGGACACAGCCCTCCCTGCCAGTAACGTAGGCCCCAGAACCCTGACGGCAGGTCCTGGGGCTGGAGTGGCTGTTTCTTGGTGCTATGGCACAGACCGCATATAGGCCTGGGGGCCAGTGACACTAGCATCACCAGACATTGGTTGCCAGGGTACAGAACCCTTGGCACAGGCAGCATATAGGCCAAGGCCTGGGGGGCATCTCTGTGAGTGGAATGATGGCAAATGGGAGGAGGCCTAGAGACTGAGGAGACAGGAAAGCAAGTAAAACTCCCCACCCACACCTACCTAAATACCCACATACTAAATAACTGTGACAGAGACAAACATATGGGTATGTCACGTGACCAATCCCCCTCACCCCCTATTGTCACCCATTGGCATGACTTTGCTAATCTGCACCTCTTGCGTGACATACTCTATTAATGGCCCCATGCACAGGTACCATCAGCACCTTAGTCAAAGAGCATTGAGGTCCAGGCTAAGAATGATGAGGGGACAGGGCTAAGGGGACTGGGCAGGGGCAGGTGCCTGCTGGCTGGAGAGGGTGGAAGTTCCCTGGCACTCTTTTGCTAACCATGGCAAATCCACAGAACAAGGATCCTGGCTTGAAGGAGAAGATTGAGATCATCCCGGGCGAGCTCCAAATCATTGGAAGGCAAGGAAACTGAGTTCATCATCACAGCAGTAATCCTCAAGGAACTCAGCATGGAATGCAGGTTGAACAACTGGATATGCACCATCGGTCAAATCTGTGAAGTGGCAAGGACTATGATCTGTAGGGATGTGCGAACAGTCGATCCTAAGAGATATGCGAGTGCCGTTCCGAAGGGACGGGTGATCGCAGATAGCCTCCGTTGTCCACAGCCGATCAAAAGGGAGTCGGGTACAGGATTTCCCATTCCACCCCATTGTAATGTTCACCCAGCCCCTGCCTGCCAGCGCACTCATCCGAGCTATTGCGGTCTACAAGATTAAGGAGCAAATGGCGGACGTGAAATAGCAGCAGCAGCAGCAACAGCAGACACTGGGTTGCTGGGGCAGAACCTATGGCACAGACAGCATAGGCAGCAACGGCAGACATTGGATTGCCAGGGCACACTACCTGTGGTACAGCAAAGTCGCCATTGGGAGCAACGGCAGACAGGATTGACAGTGCCCTGTGAGCGGAATGAGTGGCAGCTTCTGGATGAACCAGAATGACAGCCCACCCTGCCTGTAATGTAGGCCCCAGAACCCTGACGGTGGGTCCTGGGGCTAGAGTGGCAGCTTCTTGATATGGTGGAACAATAGTGCCCTGTGCGAGGAATGACGGGCCCCAGAACCCAGATGGGGGGTCCTGGGGCTGGAGTGGCTGCTTCTTGATACGGTGGAACAACAGTGCCCTGTGTGAGGAATGACGGGCCCCAGAACCCTGACAGTGGGTCCTGGGGCTAGAGTGGCTGTTTCTTGATGCAGTTGAACAATGGCTCCCTGTGAGTGGAATGACAGGCCCCAGAACCTGTGGCACAGACAGCATAGGCAGCATTGGCAGCAGCAGCAGAAGACATTGGATTGCTGGGGCATAGAACCCGTGGCACAGTCAGAGGCAGCATTGGCAGCAGACATTGGATTTCCCAGAGGCAGCATTGGAAGCTGGTGCAGACATTGGATTGCCCAAGCACAGAACCCATAGCACAGATGGCATAGGTGGCATTGGCAGCAGCAGCAGACATTGTGCCATGGGTTCTGTGCCCCAGAAATCCAGGCAGCATAGGCAGCAGACACTGGATTTCCCAGAGGCAGCATTGGCAGCTGGTGCAGACCTTGGATTTCCCGGGCACAGAACCCATGGCGCGGACAGCAGAGGAAGCATTGGCTGTAGCAACAGCAGACATTGGATTGACTGAGTGCAGAACCTGTGGAACAGCAGAGACAGCAGCAGCAGGATTTGCCTGTACACAGCACCCATGGAGCCAGGATAGTAGGATTTGCCAGGGAATAGCTCCCATACAGCAGCAGACGGCAGCAGCTGGATTGCATGGGCACATTTGGATTGGCCAGGGCAGAGCACCCATGGACCAGCAGACAGCAGCGGCCGGATTACCAGACCAGTGGTGCACATCACCCAGGGTTGCCAGGGTAGGCAGACAGGCAGCGTGGCATGAGAGGCATGCAGACTGAGGCAGGGTTCAAGCTTTGCAACCTGGGCAGGCAGGCAGGTTAGGCAGCATGGCATGAGCAGAAGTCAGGCATATGGAGGCAGGGTTCAAGCTTTTCAACCTGGGCCGGCAAGCAGGCAGCGTGGCATGAGCAGAAGGCAGGCATACTGAAACAGGGTTCAAGCTTTGCAACCTGGGCAGGCGNGGTGAGCAGACAGGCAGTATGGCATGAGCAGAAGGCAGGCAGACTGAGGCAGGCTTTGAGGTTGGCAACCAGGGTGGGCAGAAAGACAGCATGACATGAGAGGCAGTAGGGAAGGCAGACTGGGACATTGGCAGGGCACTCAGATAGACTGGTGAAGACTGTGCAGCATGAGAGAGAGAGAGAGAGTCAGATAGGCGGGCTGAGATCATCTAGTCAGAGGCCAGCTGGCAGGCTTAGTTTCCCAATGCCACCCTGCAGTATGCAGTCAGTCAGATAGGTCGGCTGAGGCCGTGTAGTGAGAGAGAGGGGGAGGGGGGGCAGGGAGGGTGCCACTGAAGCAGTGGGAGGGAGGGACAGCACCTCAGCACAGCAGCAGCAGCCCTTATTGACAAGGAGCCCCTTCCCAAGACTGCCCCTGGCATAGGATGGCGTGTGTGCCACTGCACCATCACTCCTTGTCCAGGGGCAGCTCGGGGAATCCCAGCAGCGGAAGGTTGAACTTCAAGAAAATCAACTGCTCCACCAATTTGGCCCCCAGTCTCAGGCGGTACGGGGAGCAAATGTCCCCCGCCACAGAGAACACACGCTCACTGGGGACACTGGTTGGTGGGCATGACAACAATCCCCTGGCCACTTTGGACAGGGCCAGCCACACGTTAGTCTTGCCGGCCCAGTAGGCCAAGGAATCGCTGCTGGGATCGATGCACGGCTCCTCGTCCAGGAAGGTATAAAGGCACCTGCTGCTGAGGCACCATTGTACCCCCTCTCATAGCTGTCCCTAGGCACCACCGCCCCCACTGCCCTCAGCCACACTGTCAGTCCCTGCCCTTTTGTGCTGGGCCCCATGTTCCCCAGAGTGGGTCGCTCCGAGGAGGAGCTGCTGGCAGTAGGGGTGCTGCTGCTGCTCATCCTGCTTGTGTTGGGGGCAGGAATAGACTCTTCTAGTGACCAGTGTATAGGTGGATTCTCTATGGGGAATATTTCCAAGTCCAAAAGGCTATGACCATCAGTATTAAAGTGCTTGGAGACGGGTTGGTCTAGCTTCTTCGTGATGATCGCACGCGAGTTAGGAACCACAAATTGGCTAAGATCGGTAGTTGTCTTCCCAACGTATTGAATGTGACATCCAGGGCGTTTGCATTCAATAACGTATATGAGGTAGTTGGATTTGCAGGTGATGTTCTGTTTGATAAAGTAGGTCCTGCTTGCACTGCTTTTAAATGTGGTTGTCTCTCTCATGTACGTGCAGGTGATGCACTGACTGGAGTCGCAATGGTGTGACCCTGGATTGTGGATAGGTGAATTTATGCTTTCACTAGTAATTTACGAAGGTTGGGAGGTTGTCAGAAGGCAATGAGAAGGGGTTTGTTAATGGATTTGGCTAGACGTGGTAAGTAGGTAAACAAGGGGTAACTTTCCTTAATAGCCAGATGAAAATTCAGGGATGCTGGGTGGAAGTCTACCACAAAGGGATGCATTGCGGTTCGGTAATTTCACTGACAGCTGTTCAAACCGAACATCACCTGCAAATCCAACTACCTCATATACGTTATTGAATGCAAATGCCCTGGATGTCACATTCAGTACGTTGGGAAGACGACTACCAATCTTCGCACGCAATTTAGGAACCACAAATCGGCTACCATCACAAAGAAGCTAGACCAACCCGTCTCCAAGCACTTTAATACTGATGGCCATAGCCTTTTGGACTTGGAAATATTCCCCATAGAGAATCCACCTATACATTGGTCACTAGAAGAAAAAGAGAACTTTTGGATTTACAGACTTTGTACCCTTACACCCCAAGGTGTAACCTAGAACTTAACACCTAGATTTCCCTCATCTGGGATATCTCCCTCCCCCCCCTCCCTTTTCAACATCACCTGTCCTGTAATCCTTCTTTCCGCAACATTCTACTCTTGGTTTCCTTGACTCCCAGCAGTTAGACTTTGAATCCAACTGTTACTGAGGAAGGTGGAAGCTGAAGCATTTAACTAAAAGATTTCATTGAACTCTGTTTTGTCACTCACTTCTTTTTATATATATCACACACACACACTCTTCAAGGGCCAGAGACAAAGGAATTAATTGCAGATTAGTCACATTCAATTGGTTTCCATCCATGCCATGAAAATGAATCATCTGCTTTTCTGCTAAAAAATGGAAATTAGGCACTGATCTTTGATGTGCCATGCCAGCACAAACCCTGTTTGCTTCAGTGGGACTTGTGTCAGCACAGCACTTTCAGAATGAGATTCTAAATTCCAAATACTAACACAACAAACTTTAAATAAAATCATCTAAAAGTAATAAAACATTGCAACTTAGAGTGGTTTAGTTGGAAGGTAAGGGAGGTGGATAGAGCTGCATGGATGTTCAACCAAGGAAACAAAACTCCCATGCTACAGCTTTCTTACTAAATATCTCTTAATATCTTACCAAACCTTTTACTGTATTCTGCCTTAATAGCAAAAGACACTTGCAATCATGGTATGATTTGAACCATGCTAGAGGTTGGACTTTTTTGCTCTAGCATGATTCAGAACAAATAGGGCTTTGAAAGTTCACAAGTCAATGGCCCTTTTTACACAGGCTGCGGTGGGTGTGGGGAGAGTGTAGACGGGCGTATACCAGCAGACACCGGCTTCCACCCATCGCACATGCACAGAGCTGTCACATATTTTGCTGGTTGCTCTGTGCATGTGCGATGGGTGGAGGTCTGTGTGCATGCACATTCATGGGCGCACACACGCACACACACACCTTCTATGGCTTTTACATGACTCACCCATGCATAAACACCCAGATTTCTGGGTGCTTATGCGTGGGTGCCACCGGCGTAAAAAGGGCCAAATTTGAAGATCTGTTTCCTTTGACAACTTTTTGAATTAAAATTTACACAGGGGCAAAGTTCACATGAAATTTAGCTTCATTAGTTTTCATAGTTTAGCAAAGTCAAAATATATGTGATTAGTTTGATTTTCCTTTGTTTAATTTATTTAGCTTCAACATTATAAAAAAAGCAAGCTAAGAGAAATAAAATAAATGAAGCACCTTTTTGCCTACAGCTACTAGAACACACAGGCTGTTTTTAAACAAGATGCGTCCACCCATGGCCACAACTGAATACACATCCAGCTTCTTGTGAAAAGGTGGAGCCTGGAGATGCACGCTCCTGTGACCCACACAGCAGCCACTCATCATGACCACACACAGAGCACTGCTGAAAAATCAGGTGTGCCATGCCAGGCCAGCCAAATGTATGGTGGCCACCTCCATGGCTGGGGTAGCCATGCTGGGAGCTGCCCATTTGAAGCACTCCCCATGCACATTAGGTGCACGGGCACTCCGCAGCCATGCCCCTCAACTGCCATGGACACCCCCCCTTCCCTCATTGCTTGCTTAAAAACACCCATAGAGGACAATTTTTCACCCTTAAAGTCAATGGGAGTTTTGCCATTTACTTCAATGGGTGGAAGACTGCTTCCTGTGGAACGATTTCCACCCTCTGAAATCTATGACAAATCTCTCATTGACTTTAATGGTGGAGGACCGTCCTGTGAGTGAGACAATTGACCAGTCACAAGTTACATAAAAATCCAAATAACAACTGCTGAATAGTGAAATATCAAATTAAGGAATAACAAATTAACAAATATTAAATTTTGAATTCATTCATTAATACTGAATCATGAATCATGAAGTACCAAAAAACACTGTAGTGAGCTATCTGCAAACTTGGCTGAAAATATTTAAACTTGATGTGAATTTAAAGTTTGAATTCACATTTGCAAATTCATAACATTTATCAAATATTCAGTTAGCTTCAAATACTTATTTCAGCTCTATTGCTGTGAAAGAATGTGGTAATTTTGTAACACTAAAGTATGAAATTAAAATCTCTATTGGCATATTTTGTCAAATACAGTATAATCTCCCATACTTTAAAACATGTTGGGGGCAAGGTATTTGGCCAGATACAAAAAGTATTCAGATATGGAGTTAAAGGGTTCAGCACTGTTCAGTGCCTATATTCCAGACATGGTTTATGGACTGGATTAGGGCAACTATACAGGGTTTGATTTGCTCCAAGTATTATTACTATTTATTAGGGGCGGGAAAACCGGTAAATTCGGTATCCGATAATGCCGGTACCGGGCGTACCGGCATTATCGGATTCGACCCGGTAATCTGGTCCGGGTACCGGATTCCGGGTACCGGATTTTTTTTACATTGCAGCCATTTAAAAATGGCTGCAATGTAAAAACTTAAAGCCCCAAGTTAAAAAAAACAAACCCTCCCCGAGTCCAGGCTACGCGGGTGGAAGGGGGGACACCCCCCACCCACCCTGCCCAGCCTGGATTTTTGTTTAAAAA
>QEPC01001533.1:1034167-1048023 GCA_003113815.1 Sphenodon punctatus
GATGGCTCAGACAGTCTGTTGGTACTTGCTTTGTAAGACAGGCGGGTGGGTGGTTTGCCTTTATTTTCCCTGGTATATCTTCTGATTTCAACATCTGCAGGTGATTGGGTTTGTTCCTGCATCTCAGTTGAGCTTATGCTGATTTCAACTATTTGTTCAGGATGCTCTTCTCCTCCTGATTCGGTACATGCTTCTTCTCCTGATTCTTGTAAGGACATTACACTGTTGTTTGGTTTTTCCTCAAAAGTCACGCTGTTGCTGATAGTTACTTTGTCTGTGTGTGGGTTGAGGATTCTGTATCCTTTGGAGTGTTTGCTGTATCCGACAAGAATCCCTTCCACAGCTCAGTTTTGTAGTTTGGTGCACTTCTCTTCTGGAATGTACACGTATGTCTTGCATCCAAACACTTTGATGTGTCCCACACTAGGTTTCTCTCCATACGAGAGTTTGTATGGAGTTTTACTTGCTGTTCTTGAGTAGAGTTGGTTCTGTAGATGTGTCACTGTAACTACTGCCTCGTCCCAATATTTTTCTGGCAGTCCAGAGTCAGTCAACATGCACCTGATCATTTCTGTTAAGGTTCTGTTCTTTCTTACAGCTACTGCATTTTACTCGGGCGTGTATGGTACCGTCTTCTGGTGCTCTCTTCCATGGGCTCTCAGGAAGTCTTCAATTCTCTTTCCTGTGTATTCACTTCCATTGTCAGTTCGAAGTACAAGCAGCTTGCATTGGAATCAGTTGCTTGTAATGGTTATGTAGTCCCTTAATTTTTCCAGTACTTCATCCTTATGCTTCATGAGATATGTGACTGTGTATCTTGAGTAGTCATCTATGAATGTCATTATGTATCTGTTCCCTTCAGGTGTGGGTACTTTCATGGAGCCGCACACATTGCTGTGTATGAGGTCAAGTGGCTTGGAGGTTCTAGTCTGGCTTACCTTGGGGAGCATTGCTCTGGTGGCTTTAGCTTTGATACAGCATTCACATCTCATAGTCAAGGGACATGCTGTTACAATCACGTCTTTTGTCAGCTGCTGTCTTTGCAGTTCCTTTATGCTTTCCGGGTGCCTGTGACCCAGGCGTCAATGCCACAGATGAATGCAGTCCTTGTGTTGCTCATGTGCAGAGAATTTTGCTTGTTCCTTGGTTGCACTCAAGCAATACAGGTGTCCATCTGCATAGGCTCTGGCTAGGACCCTTGTCCCCTTTTGGATTGTGCAGTCATTACCCCGGAACTTGACAGTGAGCCCTTTCTCTATTAGGCGTTTAACAGATAGGAGTCCTCCCTCTAAGCCAGGTACATATAGCACATCCTTTACTGGTATTGCTAGTGTGCTTCCGTGTGGCTTGTTGCAACTTAGAATTCCTTCGCCAATACCTTCTGCAGTGATGCTGCTTCCATCAGCAAGGTATATCTCTTCTTTGTTGCTTGGGTCCAGTACCATGAAAAAGCGCTTGTCGCCAGTCATGTGACTCATGGCTCCAGAGTCGACACACCAGTTGTGTGATGAGTTGGCCTGTGTTGCTCTAAAACATCCTCTCCACTGTTCTGTGGTTGTGTCACTGATTGTGGCCTTGGCCCTTTGCGTAGGCACTTGTGGAGATCGCTTCTGTTATTCTGCCTTCCATATGGAGCAGTCTTTCTTTAGGTGTCCTTTCTTGCACTGAAAACATGCTCTTGTTTCCTTCTTGTGCAATCTGTTATCTGCAGTTCTCAGGGCAGTTTCCTTATCCTGTCTCTGATTGTCCTACATGATTTCTTTCCTGCGCTGGAATTCATCCATGAGTCTCCCTTTTACAAATTCCAGTGTTAGATCTGACTCATGCCTTGTCTCTAGGGCGTTTATGAGGGTGCTGTATGATTCAGGCAGGCTGCAGAGAAGTAAGGCCACCACGTGGTTGTCTTTTCTCTCTTCACTGATGCCTCGCAGTTGTGCTACCACCTCCAGCATTGAATTCATAAGATCCTGCATCTCCTTCCCTTTACCAAGTCTCCTCTGGTACAGTTTCCTTAGGAGAAACAGCTTACTGTTCAAGTTTGTCCTTTCATGCAGCTTCTGCAGTGCATTTCTGCAGCCTTTGCTGTGGCCTCCTCCCTTATGTGGATTAACTGGTCATCTTCTACTAGCAGACTTATGGTTGCCTTTGCCTGTCTGCTCTTCCTGTCCCATACCTCAGGGTTTGCTGAAGGTTTGTCTGTGGTGATCACCTCCCACTGGTCATCTTTGGATAGGAGCATTTCTATTTTGAATTTCCACAACTGGTAGTTTGTGTTATTCAGCTTGCAGACTGAAAGCTTCAATTCAGAGATGCTGGCCATGCTTGCGTCCCTCCCCTCAGATTGGGATTCTGGTTCTTCTGCTCACTTACTGTTAGTAGGCCTCCTCTGGGAGTTTCCTTTGGGCCTCTTTTCCTTTCAGCTCACTTCCAGTCTTTAGAGTTGTTCTGGGCTGTTCTGAAGAGGCCTGGGCCCATAACTGTTTCAGAGTAATAACTGATTCGCAATCAGTAAGGACAAATGCAGCTGAAGGTTTAAAAACAGAACTTTACTTAAGACCTCAGGCACAGATCCTTAGTTACATCTAGCTAGTAGTAAGACAAAATGGAGACTGAGACAAAGAGAGAGAAGGGAAGAAGGAGTGGTTACACAAAGGAATTCAACTGTAAAACCCCATCTCCCTTCCATGTACACATAAACTTAGCAGCGTCATCTGGTAGCTCTATAGTCAATTACTGTTCTTAATACAGCAGGCATTAACTTATGGATGTTGCATACACCAACAGGGAGTAGAGTGGGAGACTCCTGTACAAACCATGAGCTAGATGGATCATAGAGATCAGAGTGAGCACCCTGCATAGGACTGTCAGTGAGGGGAGTCCTCCAGAAGACTAAAGCACTCACTTTCTGCAGCCAGGATACAACAAAAAACATGTGCAGATAGGTGCCTGGCTAGAGCTAGTGCAGAGACAGCAAATTCTGTTTTTAACGTTGACTTTCTCCTTGTTAAAGTTAAGCTGCTTCTTTGTCCAGTTAAAACCTGCAGCCTTTCCTCCTTATGAGCATCCCCTACAGTGTGTTTCCTTTAGAAAACTAGTTTACAGCAGCAGAGTTTATTTGACTCAATGACCTTTATCTGATGGATCAGCTAAAAGACATGATGAATGGGGGCAAAATAAATGTTAAAAAATATGGAAGGAGGAGATCTAATGGTTAGGACATAAATCAGGCAGAATATATGGGGAGCTGATAAAAACAGGTCTTTTCACCATTTAAAAAAATGCTCACTGTGGGGGGGGGGGGAGAGCTTTTTGGCATGCAGCTCTGAAACCAAGACAGCTGATGCTGAGAGGAGCCAAAGGGTGCAGTTCTTAGTTTAAAAACCATCTCTGCCAAAGATTGCTGTAAAAACTGAATGAAGACAGGTCCCTGCCCAATGGGGCTTATGATCTAAGATGAACAAGGATGAGGTGGACACAGTGAAAGACACACACATATTCCTATTGTACAGATAGGGAAGGGAGGCTGAGACTTGCCCAAGGTCACCCAGTAAGTTCATGGCTAGGGCAGGGTTCAAATCCTGGCTTCCCAGGTCTAAGTCCAGCACCTTATCCACTACACCACCCTGTCTCTCTAGGCTGAGAGGTTGTGACATGCCCAAGGCCACCCCAGTGAGTTTATGGCTAGAGGCAGGATTTAAACCCTGGTTTCTCAGGTCCAAGTCCAGCACCTTATTCACTACACCACACTGGTTCTCCAGTCACACCAACTCCAGTCACACCACCTCATCCTTGTTCATCTTAGATCATAAGCCCCATTGGGCAGGAACCTGTCTTCATTCAGTTTTTACAGCAATCTTTGGCAGAGACGGTTTTGAGTTGTGAGTTGGTGTGGCTGGAATAATTAGGCAGTTAATTGTCCATTCTGATCTGAAGGTGTAGCAATCAGTAGGGCACAGTAGCAGAAAATAAAATGAAATAAGATGAAATAAGAGTCAGAGAGATAAAACAGAAACATGGAAAATGTATCAAAGGATTTACACCATGGAGTAGTTTGGCTCAGATTTTAGGGTGGAGTGGCCATGCATTACACAATGCTTACTTTATTCTAAGAAGTTTTTGGAAGTTTCCAATGTTTAAACTGAGCCAAAGCTGTATTAGTAAAGCAGGGAGCTACCAGTAAAAATCCAGCTTCGCCTTGCTTGCTATTTGAAGGAAGTGACAACATTCTAAACTGAAGGGAGCAGCTTTTCCACCTTAGCTTCCCCTAAGACCTGCTCCCATAGTGGTTATGCTGCTTAGCATTCTACTGCACCAGCAGGACGAATTTTCTCCATTGCATTATCTTTAACAAAAAACGTGGATATTCCATAATAAAAAACCCTCCGGTTTACAAAAAACATTAAGGCTCTTGCAAATTCAATAATGCACAAAAAAGCATGGGAATTGCAATTTAAGGCTCCTTCCTTAACTACCATGTCATGTTAGCAGAAAATACATTGTACAGTCTCACATATTGTGCTCACTTATAACTTAGGCTCCATGCACCCACACTTTGCATTCATCTTTCATCCCCAATCCTCTTCCTCTGCAGGTTGGGGGCAACACTGAGCTGGGGACAGGAGGACATGAGCTGGTCCCTCACCCCCTCCTTTCCCTCTGTCCTTTCAATTCAGTTGGGGAGAATGCTGACTAATGGCTCATAACCGTCCCTCTTACCCACTAGTCCACACTGTCTTTCCAAACCACAGTGAAGCTGGGTACATCCATATACACATTTTTAATTAAAACTAAGTTGGGTATGCATTGAAATTAATAAAATGGAATGGCCATTGGAAGGAATGGTGGCAACAGCAATGCCAGTTTCTAAATAAATATTTGTCATTCCAACGTCCAGTTATGTGACTGTGAAATAATACAACACAGCTGCATCTTTGGGAGTACATGGGGAAGGCAAGAGGGTGTGAAATGATGAGGAAGGCACCAGATGCATTAAGTTTAATGGTTGGAATGATAGGGAAAAATACAAAGAGTGTGCAGGATCAAGTAAGTGGGTGGAATGACAGGAGGAATTAGAAATAGTTACAATAATAAGGTTCTGGGTGAAATAACTGATTCAGGAGACTGATAGGATACCAAGGGGAGCAGTCCTATCATTTTACCCACTTACCATAGCTGACTCCCTATCCTTTGACTCCCAATAGCCTCCCTCCCTGTTATTCCACTTCCTCTCCTGTGTTGGTTTTTTTTTGGTCATTCCACACACACCCTTACTTCTGTTCCACAGATAAACATTGCATTTCCCAGGACATTTGAGTTGTCCGTGAGGGGAGCTACAGGGTTAGAGGGACGACTTGGACCCAGGACTCCTGGGTTGTCCATTACAAGGTTGAGTTCAGGGAAAGAGGAGGACAGGCTGGGAACTAGGACTATTGAGTTGCCTGTGAAGGGAGTTCAGCCTACTGGATTAATGTAGGGTGGAGAGGCTGGAACCTAGGAGACCAGAGTTCTCTGTTAAAGGGTTGGGACCAAGTAGATTAGAGGGGGAAAGGGAATAGGAGCCAGGACACCTAAGTTCTCTTTTTTTCTTAAAGAGGAAACAGAGGCGGTGAGGGGCCAGCTCACGTCCTCCTGTCCCCAGCTTCAGTGTCACCCCAAACCTACAGAGGAAGAGGATTGGGGCTGAAAGATGAAGGCAAAGTGTGGGTGTATGGAGCCTAAGTTATATGTGAGCACAATATGCGAGACTGTAAAATGTCTTTACTGCTAACATGGCACAGAAGTTAAGGTGGGAGGCTTAACTTGCAATTTCCATGCTTTTGTGTGCATAATTGAATTTGCAAGAGCCTTAACTCTTCTTGTAAACAGGTGGTTTTTTTATTATGGAATATTTTATTTTTAAAGAGTTTTCCCTCTTTAATGCTTCTTCCTTTTTTTAAGTTCGGGACTACAGTAGAGACATACACTTGTGGGTTTGTGTAAAGTTTCTTCACCTGACATTCAAGAAAGTTTTGTCCCCAGCTGAAACACATATTCTCTACCAGTAACAATTACAACTGAAACAAATATCAAAGTAGCCTACTAGATAAGGTGTTGGACTTGGGTCTGAGAGATCAGTGTTCAAATTCCATTTTAGCCATGAACTAAGGTGGCCTTGGGAAAGTCACTATGGACATTTTTAAATGAGGAAGGCTATGGGCGGAGGTGCCTGTGGCCACTGAGTGGTACTGCCACGGAGCACCCACTCAGATGGGTGGGGCATAAGTCCACTATGCCATGCCCATCCACTCACTTCAGTTGGATGAACCGCTGTTTAGCATTGTCCTAGGCTGGCAAATTACAACATTATGCACTGGACCCCTCGCAAGGGTGCTACACACTGGCCCTGGCTTAAATGCACCACGTTAATTGTGCAAGCCACAAAACAGTGATGAAACTGCGAGGAAGGCAAAAACTCTCACACACCAAAGTCAATCTGGCATCAGAAAAAAAATTCCTTCTCAACCCCAAACTGGTGGTTTAAATCTTGTGCAATGACAGCTCAAGAGGAGAGGTGGGTGGTTTACTGCTCACTCAGCCCCACTATGGCACTGCTCTGAGCTGGACACCTCTTGTGAAGATACATGAGAAAACTCCCAAGCCCCAAGAAGTAGGAAAGAAGAGTGGCTTGCACCACTCTGCTCCCACTCAGCATTTTCTGGCCCTGCCAGAACCTCCTACTCTTGTCACCTCAACAGGGGTTCAAATCCCACCCTGAGCACAGAGTAGACTTTGTCAGGGGTCACAAGATCACATTTATGTCTCAAAATGGACCACACAGGCAAAAAAAATTGGAAGTCACTGAGTTACATTAATAATAATTAATGCACTTGTGGCCTTGGTTGATGATCTATGCCTGGAGATTGACAAGGGGAACTGCCATCAGTATGATGACACCTAGCTCTATGTCTCTTTCTCATCTGACCCAGGTCCTGAAGTCTCGGTCCTTACCCAATGCCTGGCTGCTGTTGGGGACTGGATGAGGGTGAGCTGATGGAAAGTGAATCCAGATAAGACTGAAGTGATGATGATGACTCGCTGATCTTGTGTCTTGGAGGGGATTGGGACACCTGTTATTGGTGGGGAGTCCCCTGGCGACCCCTTCTGGTTACCCAGGTTGATATCCTCGGAGTACTTCTGGAGTGGACCACTTGCGCCCAGAACATTAGGTTGTGGCAGTGGCCAGGAGTGCTTTGCACCAACTCCATCTGGTGAGGAGGCTGCGTCCCTTTCTCTCTGACTCAGATCTGGCCACCATCATCCATTCTTTCATTACCCTGAGGCTAGGGTACTGTATTAGAGTGACACTGTAATGCACTCTATGTGGGGCTACCCTTGAGGAATGTTCGGAAGCTGCAGCTGGTGCAGAATGCAGCCCAGCTCCTTTTAGGAGTTGGTCACTGCAAGCACATTACACCTGTGCTCTACAATCTGCACTGGCTCCCTATAGTCTTCTGGACGCAATTCAAGGTGCTGGTTTTGACCTTTCAAGCCCTAAATGACCTGGGTCCCACATATCTGAGGGTCTGCCTTTTCTTCCAAGCTCTACAGTGACCCCTGCGGTTAGCTGGGAGCTCTCTCTTGCAGGTACCACCTGCACAACAAGAGCCCACAGGGAAGCATTCTCGGTTGCTACCCCGGTAATGTGGAACTCCCTTCCCTGTGAGGTCCATCAGAGCCCAAGCCTGGCCTTATTCCAGAGGCAGTGTCAAACCTTTCTGGCAAGCAGGGTTGGGGGTTAGGCGTGAGGGTGGGTTTTTCTTTGAATGAAGTTTTATTATATTTTGTATTTTATGTAATAAAAAGCCTTGGGGGAAGGGCAGGATAGAAGTCTTAAATAAAATAAACAAATCAAATAAAATAAACATGCTTACAGGACTTTTAAAAGATACTACCTTTTATCATGTTTCATTTATTAGACGCCAGTATGTATAGAAACAATGTCCAACGGGACAAATATTTAAAAATAGGAAAAAGCAAAGCCTGGCGAATGATGATATTTGTACTGACTTTAATAAAAATGCATTCAGGTGTGGTGTGTGTCTGTTCATTAAAAGTCAATCTGTATCCTGATTTTTTTCTATAGAGCTGCAGTAAAATAATAATAGTAAACTAAATAAAATCCTTGAGCTGAGGAGTGCGATCCAACTACTCTGCAGCATTGGGGAAAGCTGCGCAGGCAAATGGTGTCATGAGACAATGGACTAAGAGACTCCTGCTAAGGCCTCTTTAAGACCGCTTTTGTAAGAACAGGGGGAAGAAAGCAGCTAAGAGCAATGTGTGTGTCTGCAAGGACAGTCTACAGAACCAGATAACACTGACTCTGTCTACAAGGAAGAAGCACCCTAGACATCTGCTGACTTGCAAGAACATTGTTAGCAACAAGTTAACCAATGGACAAGCACAACTGCAAGGCCAGAGAAAACAACAGTTGGTGAGAAGTGGCTGAAGTTATTTTGATGGTGACAAGAGTCTACATATGTGCCAACCTGCATGGCTTGCAGAAAAACAGTATAAAACAGACAGTGGGACAAAAAGCAAATTGGGGAGCAACACACACATCACTGAAGCTGCAAGTGCTTGCAAGTACCCTGCTTCAAGATAATAACGCTAGGCTGGCCACCTAGTGTCCTATCCAACTTGGTATGTATGAAAGGATGTATGAATGACTTAGAATAAGATTGTTGGAGTAAGACTGTTGTAATTGCATTAAGATAAAAAAAAGTACAAATATTGTTTAACAAATGATAACTGTCCAAGAGTCCCTGCCTTCCCCCTTAATAAAGACCCCGGTAACAATGGCATTGGAGCAACAGTGACCACAACGTAACATCTAGCTATACCCCAGTGCAATTCAGGGGACAGAGGGAGGAGGTGGAGCCACGAGACCAAGCAGCAAGATGGGGGTCAGGCAGGGGCACCTGGAGTCTCAGTAGCCACTGCACCCCTGCCCAGTCCATTCTGCCCCTGCTACTCTAGGGGTGTGTGGCACCCTATTGCTTGAGAGACTTGGACAGTTCCCTGTATGACCTGGCTCCCATCCCAGCACTGCAGCACATAGAGAGGCGCAAGAGGGGCAGGATCTCACCAAAAACTTTCCAGTGCTCTCAGTGCTCTGGGGTACAGGGGTGGAATGACCCGGGCTAGCTGGGCAGGGGTTTAGCAGCTCCTGAGACTCCAGGTGGCTGGTGCCTGTTCTAGTATGGCTGCTTCAGCCTTACTTCTGCTCTGAACAGGTGTAAGTTGGCACAGGTGCTGCAGTTCTGTTTGCTGGGGGGAGGTTGGTGGGCTTTTCCCCAGTGGAGTGTCCACTATCCCTGTGGGGCTTGCCCTCGGGTTGTGTACCCCTTGAGTGGGCTGTACTTCCCACTTCAGTGCCAGTGGTGGGGGTGTGGCCCCCATGGATATGGAGGGTTTGTGGCCATCTGGCTGGCAGAACTCTGATTCTGGTTGCATCCACACACCCACCCCTCCGTCCGCTTGCGTTTCCTTGGCTCTGCACCAGCACATGGACCCTCGCGCTGCATTGGGCTTAGCTGAATCGCGGTCGTGGTATATGTGTGCTAAAACATTTGTAGTAACTCTCTGTTCCAAGAGTCATTCAGTGACTTATAATAGAATAATAGTGGGCAACAGATGTAAGGTGCCTAGGCAAGATAAGGTGATATTTATAGATACAGCAACTATTTAAACAAATCTTGCAATAATAGTGTAATTAGAGTTGTATGTTGATAGCTTGATACAGAAATTTTATTGGAAGGATTTTTATTTTATTTTTAAAGGTTTTTTTTTTGTAACCTCAAAAAGAAAAGTTATTTTCACATTAATTGTGTCCTTGTATACCTTTGGAATTTATCTTATATAAATTCAAACTTCTTGGGGCAGGACCTGTATCTCTGCATTTTTACAGAACTGAGCACAACAAATTCCTGAGTCTGATTTGGATTTTTTAACTTTCTTTTTAAATTATTTTTTTATAATTTGCACCATGGTACAGTATCTTTGATTCTCCTAATGACTGACTACCTTTCTTCCCCTCCCCCAAATCAAGATATCAGCCAGAATCTTACTGCCATCCTGTCTGCCCGCATTTCTCTAGGATTTCATCCCCAGCTGAACTACCTGAAATCAATCATCTTTTTGAGAGGATACTCACGTAGTTGTCTAAGTCCATACCAAAACGTTCACAACAACAACTCCTCTCCCTGCATGCACACAACAGAACATATAACTAAATGTTGCTACCACCACCCGCACATACACACCACCAAACTAAATACACAGCACATGCATCACCCCACATATATCATTGTTGTCCTCCGCATGCATGCCACACTCATGCAAGCAAGCCAGAAATACCAAAATCATCTTGGACTCTGCTTTTCTTAATCTTTTTGTCTTCTCCTCTCCCTGTTGCTGTGGTGCTGGTCAGATGTGCAGCACAGAAAGCAGCCCTCAAGCAGATTTCTGTGGGCTACTCTGTGAACGTCCTTGTTCACTGGTTGGTATCTATCCGTGCAACTTGCTAACACCGGTTTAGGAATATTTCACAAAATTTAAAGCAAAATGAAAATGTAGACAGATTGCTGAAAAGAAACATATTCTAAAACTAAATCATGCACAACACTATCTAAATAAGTAAACAGTAATAAAGTCCATTAAGCTGTTTCCCAAGAAGAACATAGCAGAATACGCGTATCTTTTATGGTGGTAGTTGAAGGGGGGGAAAATCAAGGATAGATTTTCACAGAATAGTTTCAGAACTGGGTTAGGAATTAAAAAAATTCAGAGAACTGTGTGCTAGAGCTTTTCATATACAGCCCTTTAACTCAAAATTAGAGTAAAAGACTATTCTACAAACTGAACATGTTTAATTCATTATGAGCTTGGCACAGATATTTTAATTAAAGACAGGTGGTGCTTAATTTTAATTTTATTTATTTGTAAGCATTGCTATGTCATTCTCTGCCATAATAAGGGAGTATCCAATGTTGATGGAACATATGTTTTATTGATTGATTTTTAAAATTTAATACCCCGCACCCATCCTGCCTCAGGCAGCACACAAAAAGTTAACATATAAATACATAAAAAACACATAACAACTGAATATATCATAAAATACAATTCACTAGAGCTAAAGAAACAAAACAAAAAACACTCCCTCCCAGCCCAACCCCCCACCCACTACCCATCTCCCCCACCCCTACCCACTCCCTTCCCCAAAGGCCTGGACGAATAGCCAGGTCTTACAGGCCCGGCAGAAGGCCAGCAGATCCAGGGCCAGTCAAGCTTCCTTCAGGAGGGAGTTCCACAGCTGCAGCACGGCCACCGAGAATGCCCTCTCTATTGTGGCCCCCCGGCTAACCCAGGGAACCTCCAAGAAGGCACCCCCGGTGGACCGCAAAGATCGCCCCAGGACCTGAGGAGTGAGATGGTCTCTCAGATAGAAGGGGCTCAAGCCATGTAGGGCTTTAAAGGTTAAAACCAGCACCTTGAATCAGGCTCGGAGCGCTATAGGCAACCAGTGCAGAGCTTGGAGCACTGGTGTTATATGCTCCCTACGGCCTGTCCCTGTCAAAAGACGGGCCACCGCACTCTGCACCAGTTGTAGCTTCCAAGCCATCACCAGGGGCAGCCCCACGTAGAGCGCATTGCAGTAATCCAGCTTCGAGGTGATGAATGCATGGATGAGGGTGGCCAGGTCAGAGTCTGAAACATACGGTCGGAGCCTCCACACAAGATGTAGCTGACAAAAGCCTCCCTTTACCACCACCTCTACCTGGCAATCCGGGACTCCCAAGCTCCAGATCTGGAGGACCAGGAGTGGGCAGACCCCCTCAATGAGGGGAACCATCACCCCTGCCGCCCAACCTATCAACATCACCTCCATCTTATCGGGATTCAGCCTCTGTCTGCTTCACTGCATCCAGTCAACCACTGCCTCTAGGCACTGGGAAAGCATCGAGACTGCAGGGCCTGGGTCAGTTGAAAATGAGAGGTATAGCTGGGTGTCATCAGCATATTGGTGGTAATGCACACCAAACCATTTCACAACTTCCCCCAGGGGTTGCATATAGATGTTAAACAATAATGGAGACAAAATAAAACCTTGCAGTACGCCACAAGAAAGGTCCCAGGGGCTAGATGTTTCAGCCCCCAACATCACTCCTGACTCCTTCCTGAGAGGAACGAGTGGAACCATCCAAGGACTGTCCTGTCCACCCCCAACCCCCAAGGACTGCAATCATCTCAACAATAACCCTTGGTCTACTGTATCAAAAGCAGCTGAGAGATCTAACAGGACGAGTAGTGTGGAACACCCTTAATCCATCTCTCGGCGGAGGTCGTTCACCAAGGCCACCAACACAGCCTCTGTGCCATACCCTGGGCAAAACTCCGATTGAACGGGATCTACAAAACGGATGCCATTCAGGTGACCCTGGAGCTGATGCGCCACTACCCATTCAATAACCTTCAGGCCAGTAACTGGCCAGTGCGTCAATGTCCAAAGATGGTTTCTTTAACAGGGGCCACACCACCGCCTCCTTGAGGCAGTCTGGCACCCTACCCTCCTGAAGGGAGGCATTGATCACCCCCACCAGCACTGGCCCCAAGGTCTCCATGGAGGCTTTCACCAATCAGGACGGGTAAGGATCTAATTTTCAACAGGGGGCCCTAACAGACCCCAGGACCAGGCCTAGCACTGGGTCAACTGGTGCCTTAGGCAAGGAGAGCGGCGGAGCGCCCCCCCCAAGCAACACAGCAAGTTCCCCTCAGCCGCAGCATTCAGCCGGCTCCACATTACTTCTAGTCCCTCCCAAGGGGCTTCCCAGGGAGGTGTGGTTAAATGATGTAACCTAGTCGCACCTCCCTGGGAGCCCCTTCCGAAGGGCTAGAAGCAACATGGAGCCAACTGAAGTAGAGAACTTGTTACTGCTGCTGCGCCACCAGGTCAGTATTAATTCCTCAGTTCCCCACAACCCTGATTCCCCTGCCCTCTTCATCTGGGTGCGCAGGCTCCGCCCAGGACACCCACAGCATCAGCCAGTGTCACTTCCTGAAACTGATCCCACAAAGATGGACCAGACAGGGCATCCATAACTCCAAGCTCTCCTTCCTCTGCATCAATCCCAGGTCTGAAATCACGCTGAATCAGAGTGATCTTATCTGCAAAGTAGGTGACAAACTCCTCACAGTGGGCCTGGGATATCTCCCTACTCAGGTGGAGGGAGGCCAGACTGAACAGCCCCCTCACCACCCAGAAGAGCTCTGCTGGACGTAACTTTGCAGCAGCTATGAGGGCAGCAAAGAATTCCTTCTTTGCTGCCCTTATGGCCACAGCATAGGACTGTAAATGGGCCTGATGTTGTAGCCAATCGGATTGAGTGCGAGAATGACACCAGCGTTGCTCCAATCACCGTCCCTCCCGCTTCATACACCACAGCTCCTCAGTAAACCAAGGTGCCCTACAATGATGAAGCAGTGGCAGTGGACGCCTTGGAGCCACCCGGTTGATGGCCCCCTCCAGCAAGATGTCCCATGCTTGGATAAGATCATCAGCCGAGCAGCCATCAAGGTTCAAGGGCACCTCCCCCAGCATGTCTTGAAACCACTGCGGTTCTATCAGCCTCCAGGGGTGGACCATTCTAATAGGTCCCACTCCTTTCTGGGGGCTATTGCACAGTAGCAGTCTGGCCTGCAGGAGGTAATGATCTGACCATGACAAGGGCATAGAACTAAACCTCCCCCACTACCGGATCACCCGCTTTAAGGCCAGAGCAGAATACCAGGTCAAGCATATCCCCCCCCCCCCCCCC
>QEPC01001533.1:1056758-1096737 GCA_003113815.1 Sphenodon punctatus
AGGCTCAGCCTAGCTAGGGGGAGGGGTGGGGGGAGGGGGACCCCCCCTCCACACCCATCCCCCCGCGGGGGGTGGAGAGGTCGGGTACAGGGTGGGGTAGGGAAGGGTCTAAGCTTACCTGCTCACTGTCTCAGTCTCTCTGGAATGGCAGGCAGGAGGAGGAGCAGCAGCGCGGGGAGTCTCTCTCTCTCTCGAGGGACATGAGGAAGAGAGGAAGCACGCATGCGCGCTGCTCCCCCTTCCTCTGTCTCCCACCAAGCTATCTCACATGGGCTGTCAGCCCGACCGCCCTGGTGAGATCTTCCATTGCGCCCATTGAGCGCAATGGAAGGTTGTAGCCCCTCCCTCCACAGCACGTCCCATCTATTCTAACTCTTTTTAGGAAGCGTAGCCCTTGTAGCTTTGGCTTTGATGCAACAGTTGCATTTCATGATTACGGGACACGTTGATACCTTAAGGTCTTTGGTCAACTGCTGTTTTTTCATTTTCTTGATGCTGTCTGGGTGTCTATGTCCCATGCGTCTATGCCACAGGTGGATGCAGTCATCGTGTGGCTTGTGCGCAGTGAGCTTCACCAGTTCTTTTGCTGTGCTCAGACAGTACAGGTGCTCATCTGCAGTGGCTCTGGCCAGTACTTTTGTCCCACTTTGAATTGTGCATTCGTCTCCCTGGAAAGGATGGTGAGCCCCCTCACTGCCAGGTGCCTCACAGACAGGAGTCCCCCTTCTAAGTTGGGCACATAGAACACATCTTTCATGGGTATAGTCAGTTTGCCTCCTGTGGCTGGTTGCAGTACAGGAATCCTTGTCCAATTCCTTCCGCGTTGATGCTTCTCCCATCTGCAAGGCAGATCCTTTCTTTACTGCTCAGGTCCAGTCCCGTGAAGAATCCTTTATTGCTAGTCATGTGGCTCATTGCCCCGGAGTCTACACACTAATTTTGGGATGAGCTGTCTTGCTTTGCTCTGAAGCACCCACTCCATTGTTGAGCGACTGTGTTGCTGTTTGTGACTTTAGCCCTCTGCTTAGGTGTTCATTGAGACAGTTTCTGCTGTTCTGCTTTCCATATATAGCAGTCTTTCTTTCTTTCTTTCTTTCTTTCTTTCTTTCTTTCTTTCTTTCTTTCTTTCTTTCTTTCAGTGTCCCTCCTTTTTCCATCTGAGGCATACTCTGGTTTCCCTCTTAGGAGCTTTGTCTGAGATTTTCAGTACAGTCCCATCACCCTGCTTTAGATCATTCTGCAGGTTCTCTTTCTGCGCTGGAATTCATCCACAAGTCTACCTTTAACAAATTCCAGCTTCAGTTCAGCCTCTGGCCTTGTCTCCAGGGCATTGATGAGGGCACTATAAGATTCAGGCAGGCTGCAGAGGAGCAGGGCTACCACATGGTTGTCCTTTATATCTTCTCCAATGCCGCGCAGCTGTGCCACTACTTCCAACATATCATTTATATGCTCCTGCATTTCATTTTCTTTGCCAAGCCTCATTTTGTATTGGTTCATCAGCAGAAACAGTTTGCTATTCGGGGTAGTTCTCTCATGCAAGTTTTGCAGTGCAATCTACATGCCTCTTGCTGTGGTCTCATTTCTTCTGTGGATTAGCTGGTCATCTTCTACCAATAAACGTATTGTAGCCTTTGCTAACCTGTCCTTTTCCCCCCATTCCTTGTGATTTGTTGCTGGTCTGTTTGTGGTAATCACCTCCCATAGATCATCTTTGGACAGCAGCATTTCCTCAATTAAACTTCCACATTGTTCAGCTTTCCTACTGAAAGTCTGAGCTCTGAGTTGCTTGCCATACTTGCTTCCCTCCCTTTCCCCTTCTGGGATTTAGGCCTTCTTACTCAGTCAGTAAGCCTCTCTGTCTGGGAGTTTTCTTTCACAGTCTGCACTCCTGGGCTGCTTCTAGTCTTCAAAATTACCTTGAAGATGTCCTGGGCCCATAACCTATTGCAGAGTTAGCTTTCTGTTGAATAACACACACAGCAGAAGCTTCTTCAAAACAGAACTTTACTAAGAACTCAGAAGACATACTTCCATACTGTACAGACTGCATGGGACAAGATGGAGGACAGAGAGAGGAGAAGAGAGGAGACAAGGAGAGAGGAAAAAAACTCTTCCATCCCCGGACCCTCACAAGCCCCATATTAAGCGTGCAGGGCTTGCAATGGGCTTTTACTTGTGACTGTTGCACAATCCAACATCTCTCACTGCACACTTTTTCTCTCATGTGGGGGCTGCCCGCTGCTGAGACCAGTGGATATATAAAGGAGACTCGCACAGGTGGCATTTTATCTTTCTTTCAGTTTCTTGAGAGAGAGTGTTTTCAGTTGGTCAGCTGGTGGTCAGATTGAATCTTGATCATTCATCAGATCACTCGTCTTGGATTATATTTATATATAATAATATTTATTAATAATAATCCTCTCAAGGAAGTTAGGTAGTGCCATACTGAGTCAGACCAAGGGTCCATCATCAAGCCCAGCATCCTGTCCTCCAACAGTGGGGAGGTGACGCTGCCAAGCTCAGCCTGCCCTGTCTGGACCTGGGTGAGTACATTGGGGACCCAGCTAAGGCTTGGTCTGGGCTATTTGGGGGGGTTCTGGGGGACTTGTCTTGGGAGGAGGAGCCAGGAGGGGGGAGGTTATAATAGTGATTATAATGGAATGAGATCACATATGGATTTTACATACAGATTGGTTCTGCCCTTTTAGTATATTTTTTAATCTTTTTAGGATATTTTAAATTAATGTTTAAATTGGGAGTATGTTTTAATTATGAATTTGATTGTGTGTGTTGTAAGCCACCCTGAGCTGCTCTGTGAGCAGGATGGTCTGGGATAAAAGGGAGTTGAAATAAATAAATAAGATTGTGCTGCTAGCTGCCTTAAGACATTAATTCTTATTTTTTAATTGAGTAAAGTTGAACTTGCTGCTGATGTGGAGTGGTGGTGTACTCTATGTGGTGTACTCTAACTTAAAGGAATAGATTTAAAAACCACAACTACTTCTGCTACTAGAACATCAAGTAGATGTTCTGAGGTCAGCAGCTCAATATTTGGCCTCTAGCTTGGCATGATCTGTGCTTACAATGGATATACTGCTGGTTTCCCTCCTCTCCCAAGCCCTAAGCATGTGCAAAAAAGGCAGTGGTTATTTTGTGGAGCGCCCACTGGTCATTTCTAAATAATCGTGGTTTAAGTTTGTGGTGTTCCCTTTCTTTGCTGTTTTTCAATCTAAACGGTCTGCTTTCTCTCTGTTGGGTGGGGGGACCTAGGGACTTTGATGTAAAAGGTTTCCAATCTTTGCTGGAATATTCTCTGCATTTGAAAATGCCCCGGCCTGCCCTTTGAAGTTTGGTCATGGGATGTTGCAGGCTTGTTTGTGAGAAGGTCATGCCACATGTTGGTTCACTAATTACTTGTCCTTGCAGGAATGTTCGTTGTAGCAGCTCAGACACCTTTTACATTGCAACAGAACTGTGTGTAACATGTTTTGGGGAACAAGTGTAACTCCATGCTGCTGCTTTTGTGATGTGCAGTGTTAAGGACTTCACATAATACTGATGGGTCAATGGCTTAAGATCTGGTTTCTGGTTTGTTTTGCTTGCTCTGTGATTGCACGATGCATCGTTGCTGTCCTTCTCTTCCCAAGCATGAGTAGAGAGGCCATTATGTGAAGTTGTGGGTCCACTGGTCATAGCTACTCTTGTTTAAAATGATTCCTCTGATGTTTCACTGCTACCCCCTGCTGGAAAGTAGTTTCTTGCCTCTCTGCTTGTGACTGTGTGCTTTTGAGCATCTTGCCTGGGGTTTTGTGGAAAAACAGAAATGCATTGTTTAAATTTAGTTTATTCAGCCCCACATGTTTGATTGATATACAGGCCTGAAACGGGCCAAACTTTTTAAAAAGGCCTGTTTGCTTGGACAGGCATTTGGCTGCCGGGGATATGGTGTAACTACTAGGGATGCTGGTCTGGATGGGGCTGGTTTGCTTGCAATGCAGGCCCACAACAGGTCAAGCTTTTTAAAAAGGGCCTATGTGTTTGGACAGGCATTTGGCTGCCGGGGATACAGTGTAGGTAGTAGGTACTAGGATTGCTGGTCTCGATGGGCCTGACTTGGTGGCAATGCAGGCCCGTAACAGGCCAAACACTTAAATGTGTTTGCATGTGCACTGCTGATTTCCCCCCTCCTCTCCCAAGCATGGTCATTTTTGGGGGCCCCCACTGGCTACTCTTGGTGAAAATGCTCCCTGTCTTTGCTGTTTTCCACCTAAAATGTCTGCTTTCTGTTTTTCAGGTGGAGGGACCTAAGAGCTTGGCTGGAAGGAAGGGTTTCCAACACAATCTTTGCTGGAATGTTCTTTCATTTTAAAATGGCCCCGTCTTTTGCAGTTTGGTGGGATGTTGTGGTATGCTTTTCTGCAAGAAGGCCATAAGGTTGGTTCACTTCACTAATGGCCAGTCTAATGGCCTGCCTGGTTGCAGTAGCTGCTGCCTTTTACACTGCAACAGAACTGTATAGCATGGTTGGGGGTCTGTGGGAGAAGTAGAATTCTATGCTGCTACTTTTGTGCTGCGTGTGTTTATTATACACAGAGCAATAGCAATGTGCCATTCTGCTCTATTCGACACTGCACGCTACAGCTAGTTTGCTGTGACCCTGGGGTTACTTACATATTGAACATATTTATGTTGCTGCATAGGGGGAAGTACCACTTCCTTCTGTTCTTCCCCCTTTCTGCACCACAGAGCTCTCCTTGCACACTGCATTGTAGGCGGATAGGAGTACAGGGGGCCAAAGGGCACACTAAATTAGTACAGTAACACCTGCAATTCTGCACTATTTCTCTACAGTACCTTTGAGTCTGTGTCTCTCTCTCTTGTCTGTGCTACTCTTGAAGATTGTACTGTCATTGTGTTTACATCCTGATCCAAAGTATGGCAGACGTTATCTGGATTATTGGTGATTCCTACATTCGCCATTTGGAGCAGTTTGTCTGCGAAGAGGGGCTTAGCTTTTCCTCAGACAACTGGAATTATGACATCTGGTGTTTCAGAAGAGGAGGAATGAGATGGTATGAGATCGTTCCAATGTTGAATAGGATTCAGAGGAGATGTCATGTTCCACCTCCATTGGGAATTGTATCCACTATGGAAGAAATGATGTGAGTGACCTCACTGGTCTAGACTTGGTGAGTGCCATGAGATGTGACCTGCGCCATATCATCCACTCCCTTCCAAGTAGCAACATCTTGGAGTCTGATTTAATTGAAAGAGCAGCCAATAGGAATGCAAGGCCAAGCCCAACGGATTCTGGTGCACTTCGTCGGTTTAGGAAATCAATGAGAAATGTTAACAGACTAATGGATGCTTTTCCGCATCATCAAAGCGCCACTACTCCGTCCTTGTCCTCCTTGACCTCTCCGCTGCCTTTGACACTGTCGACCACTCGCTCCTCTTGGACTCGCTTTACTCTTTGGGCTTCCGTGGCTCTGTCTTTGACTGGTTCTCCTCCTACCTCTCTGACCGCTCCTTTAATGTCTCCCTCCCCGAGTCGACCTCCCCCTCCCTTCCCCTCTCGGTTGGGGTTCCCCAAGGTTCTGTCCTTGGCCCTCTCCTCTTCTCTATCTACACCCGGTCCCTTGGTGAAATTATTGCCTCCCACGGGTTCCAATACCATCTCTATGCTGATGACACCCAACTCTATCTCTCTACCCCCTCTCTCTCCTCCTCTGTCCGCTCACGCCTCGTCGACTGCCTCTCTGATATCTCCGCCTGGATGTCCCGACGCCAACTCAAACTGAACATGGCCAAGACTGAACTCCTCATTTTTCCTCCATCCCCCTCCTCTCCCTCTGACCTGACCGTCTGCATTGATGGGGTCACCATCCGTCCTGTTCTCCGTGCCCGCAGCTTGGGCTTCATTTTTGACACGCACCTCTCCTTTAAACCTTACATTGACTCTGTGGCCAAATCCTGCCGATTCGCTCTCCTCAACATTGCCCGCATTCGCCCCTTTCTATCTGTCTCCTCGGCCAAAATCCTTGTTCATGCCATGGTTATCTCTCGCCTCGACTACTGCAACCTCCTCCTTGCTGGCCTCCCTCGCTCCCACCTGTCCCCCCTTGTGGCGATCCAAAACTCTGCCGCCAAGGTCATTCACTCTGCCCGTCGCTTCGACCATGTGACGCCTCTCCTCCTCTCCCTTCACTGGCTCCCCCTTCCTGAACGTATCCTGTTCAAACTCCTGGTTTTCACGTTCAAATCGCTCCATGACCAAGCTCCCCCTTACCTCTCGGACCTAATCGCCCTACGCGCTCCTGCGCGCGCTCTCCGCTCTTCCGCTGTCCCCTCCCTCGCTCTCCCTCGCTTCTCCTGCTCGCCCAACCGCCTTCGTCCCTTCTCCCTCGCTGCCCCGCATGCCTGGAACTCCCTCCCTGCCGACGTCCGCCTCGCCTCCTCCCTCCGCTCCTTCAAATCCCTCCTCAAGACCCACCTTTTCCATGCTGCCTTTCCCAATGCCCTCTAGTCTTTCCCCTTGCTCTTACTGTCAGCCCTCCCCTGCTGACTGCTGCTACCGACCACCTTGTAACCAAGCCAAGTACACGCACCTGAGACTTCGCATCCGCCTGAATGTTTGTTTGTCTTCTCCCATGTCTCTCCCGCTGTCCCCTCTCCTTGTCTCCCCCTCCTTGTCTTTTAGATTGTAAGCCACAGGTAGGGACCGCAGCTGATTATATGTTCTGTACAGCGCCAGGTTGTTACTGGCGCTTTATAAATGTTTAATAATAATAATAATAATAATAATCAAAGGAGGGCTACTACAATCTGGCATAGGTTTCCTAGACCTCCGCTATCCCTGTATGACACAGATGGAGTGCATCTATCAAGAGTAAGACAGTTATCTTTCAAGTGCTCCGGGAAAGCATTTGTCAACACATTTGAAGACTTTAACATTGTACAAATATTATGTAAGTTAATGGTGCTTCTAATTGGTTGTCTCTGGTGGTTGGTTCTTGTTCCCAGAAAGACCAAGTTTAGGATAAATATTTATTTTAAAATTTGTTTCTAAATAAAGTATTCAATAAATTGGTTGTTTTACAGTCTGGGTTAATTTTGTGTGGGACAGTGGATTACAAAAAACTGATCACTTTGCATATGTTAAATAATGTTGGTTTTGTTTGTTTACACATTAGACATCACTTGAAGATGAGAGACAAAGGGCAAGGTTGGGGGAAATGTTACTCTTTGTGAGTGCTGCTAGTGCCAAATCCCCCCTTTTCTTATTTTTGTCAGAGCCTACAGAGGGAGGAAATGCAGGCAGCTACTTGACAATGAATACTGTAGATGCTGTTATCGCAAAGCCATTCACCACACTGAATTATGAAGAGAAACTGCAGATCTAAGAGATGGGACCTCACTGTCCAGAACTGCAGAAAGAACAAGCTGCACAGGACAGAGGGAAAGGCTATCCCCACCGGTTCAACACATTGTGGTACGAGACATTCTGGTGGCTACATGGCGGTGTATCCCAGAAGTCATTGTCTGTTTTCCTTGCCTGATGTTTGGTGGTGATGCATCATGGACAAAGACTGGAGTAAAAGACATTAAACACCTGTCTGAAAAGGCAAAGATGCACGATTCTTGTAAAAATCACCTAGACAACTGCCTAAACCTGTCACAGTTGGGAAAAACAAACATCACCGAGAGACTCAATGGAGGCTACCACATCTCTGTAAAGAAGCATAGCAAGACGTGGATCGCAAACGCTACGTGCTGAGACATTGTAATATCACACACTTCCACAGCGATCTGCTCTAGAGTGTGCATGCTAGATGCACTTCTGCCAATCCGAGCATTCTCCGGCAGCTCTGAGTGCAAGGTTCCAATGGAGTCCCTCACTTTATTGATGGCTCTTACAGAATTATTGACTGCATAAAGTTCCGTGGTGCCTTTGAATTGGCGCTGCGTTGACATGATGAAAGTGAGGGATCTGTGTCAATCCAGGGGGTTTTCGAGGTGCTGTGGACTTACTTGCCACAGCTGACAGTACACTACAACAACATTTGAAAACTGCAACTGTCTTCAAGTGGAATTTGAAAACGGTGCAGAATGGACTTCTGGACTGCATGCTGGAAATTGCTCATGACCACATAATAAATGAAATTAAAAATGCAGATTTTGTGGCTAGTGAAGCTGATGACTTCACTGATGTCTCAACCATCTGCCAGTCTGTCATGATTTTCCGATACATGAATGGCAGGGGTTCAACCGTGGAATGTTTTTTCAGCTTCACACACTTGACAGACTTTCGTGTAGAAACGATCACTGAATTCTTGCTTGAAAAACTTGGTGCTGCTCTCCCAAGGGACTCTGAGAAACAGAAACTTGTAGCTTAGAACTATGATGGTGCGAGCATGATGCGTGGAGGGCAGGGTCGAGTCCAGAGGAAGATAAGGGATGTATACCCAAACACACACTTCGTTCACTGTTTTGCTCGTCAGCTGAACCTTATTACGTAGCAAGCCGTATCCCAAATAGACAAGTAAGGATTTTCTTTCAAAGTCTGTCTGGTAATCCTGCTTTCTTCAGTTCGTCTCCAAAAAGGAATGAAGTTCTGGATGTGGTGGTGAAAAGAAGGCTCCCCAAAGGAGCTAAATACCCCGCTGGATCTTCAGTGTGTGGACAGTCGAGGTCATCTATGAGCACAGAGAGGATCTGGTCAAGTGCTTTGACCAAATACGACTAGATAGTTGTGATGCCAAGACTGGTATTGAGGCCAGGTCATACATGAACATGCTGGAATATGACGAGGAGTTCCTCTACTTCTTGTCCTTGTTCCACAGAATCATGCCACACATGGACATACTTTACGAGGAGCTCCAAAAAACCCACCATTGACTCTGTAGGTAGTCGAAGATGTACTGCAGACTTCGTAAGAGACATCAATAAAGTGAGGGACTCCATTGGAACCCTGCGCTCAGAGCTACCGGAGAACGTTTGGATAGGCAAAAGTGCACCTAGCATGGAAACGCTAGAGCAGATTGCTGTGGAAGTGTGTAATATTACAATGTCTCATGCACATGACAGATTTCAATTCACGAAACATCTAGAGAGTGCAACTTTGGTGCAGGGGAATTTGTTTCAAAGGCACAGTGAACGTTTTTCCATCTAAGCATTTAATGCAGCAACGGAAGCCTACCCAATGCTGGAGAGAGACTGACTGAGGAGTGAGCATGGGACTTTGTATGACAGGTCAGAATTCCATTCCATCAAAGATGCCTCTGCACTATCTGCTGTGTTGACAGAGGAAAATTTGGACAAATCCTTTTCAGAGGTGGTTAAAACTGCTGAATACTGTGATGACAACGCCTTTCAAAACTGTTGAAGCAGAATGAAGCTTCTCAGCTCTAAAAAGAATTAAAACCTTTCTGAGTACCATGACAGAGGACCATCTGAATGCTCTAGCAATGCTGTCTATTGAGCAAGCTACGATCAGGGAAATTCCAGACTTCAACAACACAACAATAGATCTGTTTGCACAGCACAAGGAATGCCGAAAAAATTACTAGTCTTCATTGCATGAAGACTAGAAGGAGGGGAGACCTGCACAATGAGAAGACTTGTTTTGCATCCATCCAGCTCCAGCCTGTATGGTCTTTGTCCTGAAAGGGAGACCCATGCCAACATGGACGCTGCACCATGCAAACAGAAAAAGAAGGCACCGCCACCGTCTCAACTGACAACACACAAGGCGGAGGAGACCGGATTTGCTGCTGCTAGCTATTGCACGAGGACTAGGAGGGGAGACAACAAAATAAGACAACCTATTTTGGAGCCCTTCAGTTCTAGCCTGGCCTATATGGTCTCAGTTCCGTTACAGGGAGATCGATGGCAACACAGAGGCTGGACCACGCAAACAGCAAAAGAAGGCACTGCCACCAACAGAACTGACAACACACAAGGCGGAGGAGACCAGAGTTGCTGCAGCTTGCTTCAGCGAGTGCAACGAGGAGGGCAGCTTGCTGCCCCAGGCTACAAGGGCAGAGCACAGAGAGGAAGGAAGACCAATTGCACTACAGAACCACCACCATGACTAAACCCAGCACCCAAAGGCACCATGTGACGGTGATGGCACACAAGGCGGAGGGAGTCGTTTCTGGCAGCTGCGAGTGTGAGGATGATAGCCAGCAGAGGACATCCCACATTTAAGATAAGTGTGGTTCCTTCTTAAGTTAAAAAGTTAAGTTAAAAAGTTATGTCTTAAGTTAAACAGAGTAAGTTTCAGGTTTTTAAAATTTTTAAGAAAGCTGTGGTTTCTTTCATGTCTTAAGTTAAAAAGTTACATTTTAAAAAAAAAGTTAAAAATTTAAGTTATGTCTAAAGTTAAACAGTTGTAAGTTAGATTAAGAGTAGGCGGGTTTTATATTTTAACCCCCCCCCCTGCCCCCAAGAAGAGGTACAGAGGGCATTGGGAGGGTAGAACCTCTTCTTGGGGGCAGGAGTAGGCCCATGGCCGTGGGACACTGAGCAACAGAATGCATTAAAAAAAGATAAAAGTTAAGATGGCTTAAGTTAAACAGTTGTTAGAGGGTTTTTTTAATTGTTGGTGCTACTGTTGTTTAGAGGGAGGTAGTTACAGTTAGATTAAGAGTAGGCGGTTTTTATATTTTAAACCTGCCCCTGCCCCCAAGAAGGAGGTTCTACCCTCCCAATGCCCTCTGTACCTCTTCTTGGGGGCAGGGGGGCCGTTTAAAATATAAAAAACGCCTACTCTTAATCTAACTTACAACTGTTTAACTTTAGACATAACTTAACTTCTTAACTTTTTACCCCCAAGAGGAGGTACAGAGGGCATTAGGAGGGTGGGACCTCTTCTTGGGGGCAGGTGTGGGCCCATGGCTGTGGGACGCCCTCAAGTTTTGAGGCACCCACAACAATTCATGTGGGCTCCAGAACCCCAGCCATAGGGGCCTCAACAGCAACTGGCCCCCCACCACTGTGCCTCCAGATGTAGTGTTTGGCTTTGGGATTTAGTGGGGTCTACTGAAGCCTGAAGTCACATAGTGTTTGGAGGCCTCCAGAAAACCAGCTGTGGGACTTAAACAGTGAATGACCTCAACAGCAATATCCCCCCACACTCCAGTTGGATTCTTTAGGTCAACAAGTGTGAAGGTCCCACTTTATCTGAGGCCTCCAAAACACCAGCAGTGGGACCTCCACAGTGACAGAGCTCCATAGCAACATAATGCAATTTTCCACCCACCACTGCACCTCCAGATGTGTAGCGACCTTAGTCTACAGTGGGGTTCTGTGGATGCCTACTGCCTTCTGAAGTCCCTCTGTGTCTGGAGGCCTCCAGAATCCAAGCTGTGGTACCTCAACAATAGCAACAGAATGCACTATCCCCACCACCAGTGCACTTCAAGATGCATTAGGACTTCAGAGGGGAGTTCTTGAGGCCCAATAGAGACTTAAGTCCTACTTTGTCTGGGGATTGGGAGCCTACCCTAGAAAACTACAGGCAGCCAAGGAGAGAATGAAAATGAAGAGGATTCGAGATAATGGTAAGTTTTGGCATGGGGATTGGGAGGGTCTTGGACCTCTTCTTTGGGGGAGAGGTCCACAAAGAAGCAAAATTTAAAATGTCATTCTGTGTCCAAAATGCAAACATCTAAAGTAATTTGCTTCTTTTTTCTATACAGTTTGAGATCTGGCATGATTCCACACCTCGCCCTGCTCTCCTGATGAACAGAAGAGAAGAGAAAGTAGGTAGGAGCATGGCAGAAGAGAAGGCTGCAGACAACAAGGAGGCCCCTTTCCCTTGTCCCCCACTGAACCCATCTCTTCCCCTTCCTCTTCTCATGCACCAAAACCAAACCTGTTCCCTCCCACTTCTTCTCTGCCCTTTCATTCTCTTCTGATTCGACTTGTCGCAGGACAGGGAGCTAACTCAGGGCGAATTCACACGTGCAGCAATTATCTGGATTTTTAAAAACTGGTTCTCAACAGTTCGCTGTTAACAAGTCCTGTTGCATTCACATGCATGCCATACCGATTTTAAGTACAGCGAAATAATGCATTCAGACCTTCTTGTAGTGCGTGCTTACCCGGCTGCTCAGTACGGTTCAGTTACAGGAAGTGGCCTGTGGGGAGCCAGAAGGTTGCTACTTTGTAGCAAAGTACAACTTTGCTACAACCTTTGCTGCAACTTTGCAAACTTTGCAACAACCTTTGCTACAACCTTTGTAGCAAAGGTTGCTACTTTGTAGAATCAGGGAGTAAAGAGGGAGAGCCTGAGGCTGCTGGAAAGAAGCCCCTCGCATAGTGAGTGACGCTGCTTCTCTCCCTGGTTTCTTTCCGGTATCCCGCTGCTGCTACTGCTGCAGCACTACGGTAGAGGCAGAGGCAGATGATTGAAAGTCCCTTGGAGGGAAGAACTTTTTTGGGGAGAAGCATGGAGGGGAAACATGGAGGGGAAGAACTTTTTTGGGGAGAAGCTGGCTGCAGCCTGCACCCAGCGAGGCAACTACAGGGCTCCAGCTGGTCTCACTGCTTCCGGTAGGGGCAGGAGTAAAACAGCGCACTTGGAAGCACGGTTGCATTCACATCAGAAAAGATTACACACTAGTTAAAACCAGTACGATGTTGCTTTCACACTGCTGTTAAGTGCGGATTTATTGAAAACGGACAGCAAAAAGGTAGGTTTGAGTAGCTTTTCAACACGCATTGCTTTAGTGCGATATTGACTCCATTTAATCGAATTTAAGTGTTCAGACAGGCATGAAACATTCGGTTTTTAAAAAAAATCGCACAAATCAGAACGTCTGAATCCCCCTTCAGTCCTCCTAGTTCTCCAAGCCAGAAGGAAGGCTTGTTCCAACGCCTACACCTTCGGAAGACTACAGGTGGCCAAGGTTGCCATGAAAATTGAGGGTTCAGGAAAAAGGTAGGCGATGGCAACATGATCTATTTTTTTAACCTGCTATGGTTAATTTGGACCCGGTGGGAAAGAGAGAGTGGACGGGACCCCAGTAAGAGGGCTCTCTATCCCCGTGGCAGTGCTTCACGCAGCAGCAAGGAGTTCCTAGCGTTAACTAATGTAATGTCCATCCAATGTTACCCCTGGGAACTCTTTGCTGCTGGGTTAAGCCACGCCACTGGCCTACCATTGCTCCAGCTCCGCCTACTATCGCTCTGGCTCTGCCCCTGGGCCAGGCTCCGCCCCTGGGCTAGGTGCTGCCTCTAGGCCCACCGGCCAGGCTCCACTCCTAGCAGTAGGATCAACCCACCCACTACCCCACTGGTCTCAAAAACCACCAGCTGCCACTGCAGCTATCCCAGCAAGGTCCTGCAGACAACTCACCAACACCTCACAATTCACTTTGTCAAAAGCATTGACAGGTGTGGCAGGGTTGTGCCATAATATGGCACCTGCCATGGGGGACACCTAAAATGGCCACCAAACAGGAAGAGGAAATTGGAGTGTTTGGGACGTGGCCAGCATTATAAGAAGAAAGCCAGTCCCAGGAAGGGCAGTCTGCTCCTGACAGTCATAGAGAATCTCCTGAGAGACTGCTAGACAGGACCTAAAGGAAGGAAACCCTGGACTGGACAAGGAAGACTGAAGGGTTGTTGTGAGTCTAAAGAGCTAGCCAGGTACTATAGTTGGGCTAGGCTCTAATGTTTGGACTGTAGACTGACCAGAGGCTTGGTGCCTGGCCTATGGACTATGTGGGTGTAAATAAACTGTTCTTGAGCTTCACCCTGGAGTGCAAGTTTTCTTGGGCACTGATTCTGACAACACTTCCCCATGGTCAAGTGGGGCCCTGCTACAACAGGTCATGTAGAATCAGCAGGGTTGAATGTCCCTTATCTAGCTCCACCTGCAGGTCATCAACCCAGGCCACAAACACAGACTCCGTGCTGTAACCCGGATGAAAGTCAGACTGCAAGGGGTTCAGAAAACAAAAGCAGTCTAGATGCGCCTGCAACTAACAGGCCACCACCCTTTCTATAACCTTCCCTATAAAAGGAATGTTAGAGACAGGACGGTAGCTTGCCAGGGAACCAACATCAAGTGATGGTTTCTTGAGAAGAGGCCAGACCACCGCCTCCTTGAGGTAGTCCGGCATCCTACCCCCCCCCCCAAAGGGAGGCATTGATAACCCCCACCAACACCGATCTCCCTGCTGACCTTCACCAGCCAGGACAGGCATGGAACTAGTACGCACATGGTGGCCCTAACAGATCCCAGCACAACCCCCATATCAGAAGGTTTTACTGATTGAAACTGATCCCATAAATATTTACTAGGGTTATTCTGTCATTCCACTCTCAGGGACTGTCATTCCAGTTCTGGGGCTGTCCCTCCCATGCTGGTGCTGTTATTCCAGTCCTGGTGTTTTCATTTCAGTCCCTAGGTTTGTCATGCTACTCCCAGGAGCCATCATTCCAGTGCTGCTGCTGTCATTCTATTCCTGTGGCTGTCATTTTACTACCAGGGGTTATAATTCCAGTGCTGGTGTCGTCATTCCACTCTCAGGGGCTGTCATTCCAGTCCATGAGTCTGTCCATTTCATTCCCAGGGGCTGTCCTTCCAGTGTTTCTGCCGTCTGTCCAGTGCTGGGGCTTTCATTCCACTACCAGGTGCCATCATTCCAGTGCTGGTGCGATCATTCCAGTCCCTGGGTCTGTCATTCCACTGCCACGGACCATCATTTCACTGCTGGGACTGTCAGTCGAGTCCCTGGTTCTGTCATTCTGCTCCCAGGGAGTGTCATTCTACTTCCACGGACTGTCATTCCAGTCCTGGGGTTGTCATTCGATTGCTGGGGCTGTCATCCAAGTTCAGGGGCTGTCATTCCACACCCAGGGACTGTCATTCCAGTGCTGAGGCCATCATTCCAGTCCTTCAGACTGTCACTTCACTCCCATGGTTCACCCCTCAAGTTCTGGGCCTGTCATTCCACTCCCAGGGGCAGAGACTGTCATTCCAGTCCTGGGGCTGTCATGACTCCCATTGATTCCAATGGACATTCGCTGTCATTCCTTTGTGGGGGGTGCACATGGGCCCCAGGGCAGGGCTGAGAGTGGCCTATAGAGCCGGGGGCAGTGTGTCGTGGGAACGCCCCCGGCAGTATGTGGTGGGCTTGCCCCGGGGCAGCAGGGTTGAGTGGCCTGTGCTGAGCCCGGGGCAGTGTAGGATGCTCTTGTCCCCCGCCTCGCGGCAGTGTGCTGCGCTCCCCTCACTCGCCGGCAGGGTTGAGTGGGGGGCAGTGCTTGCCGCAAGCAAGTTCCCCTTGAGTTTCGGGTTCCTTCCCCGAGGACCGCGCAGCAGGGTGGGGCTGGGCCGCTAGCACTGCCTCTGGCCAGGCGAGAGAGCCAGCCCGGCGGCAGGCACGCGCACTCCCAGGCAGGGCAGCTGTAGTCGCGCCGGAGTCACCTGGCTCCTAGCGCGCGGGGCTCGGCGGCTCCCTTGGGGATAGCAGCAGAGCCGGCTACGGGACCCCTTTGGGGCGGGAGCGCGGCCGGGCCCCTTCCCTCCCTGCTGCAGCTCGCAGGCTCCGCGCCCACACAAGCGGCCGCCTCTCCGCTTCAGCTCCAGCAGTAGCTTCCAAGTTGGGGAGAGACGAGAAGCCGCTTTCTCCCTGGTGGGGACTGAGCCGCGGCTGGGGGAGATGGAGAAAGCCTGAGGAACTTGCCAAGCAACTGGGAGAAGAGGCGGAGAGAGAGAGGATGGTTGTCCGGTCCTGGAGGAGAGCAGCCCAGTAATGTTAACATGTAAGTTCCCTCTCGGGCTGCGCTGCCCGCACTTTTCAGTTGAGAGAGTGAATGTTGGAAATGTTTCTGCAATGACTTCCCGGCTCCAAAGAACCAAATAAACCGGTTCGCCCTTGCTCTCTGCTCCTTTTTGCAGGGAAGATCCAGGCTTAGATAGACAAGAATATTTTCAGTGAATGATGATGAATCTCAGGTCTGGCGTGTGCAGAGAGGTAGGGCTAGGAGAATGGAGAAATAGGGCTTTCCTTTCAGCAGGTAGGATCCTTTCCCAGTCCGGGCTCCAACTTGCAGGATTCAGAAAAAATAGTAATTTTGGCCTTACCGATTTCCGAGAAGTTACTCTTGAATCTCTGGATGCTTGCAAGAAAGCATTCCCTAAAGGATAGTTTTTTTAATAGTCTGTGCATATGCAGTGCAATGCCATGTCGTATCTATGGACACATTGTCAAACTCCAAAGCTTCCCCTCGGTGAAAGCAAAGTTGAGATATAAGAAAAAGATCTACGGCAGGAACTATTGCTAGCACTAAAGGTGCTGTGCCAAAAAGGAAGGAAAAGGTGGGGGACAGACATGATAAAAAGTTACCAGTCCCAGCCACCCCCCCATCTCAGAGGCCAATAATGTGCTCAGTTTCTTCAGAAAAAGAATGGTACATTCACACAGGTTTAAAGGACACTCTCCTTGGTAATAACCTATCCAGTGCGAGGGTTTACCCTTTGCTGTTGTACTGAATCTTGGAAAGTTTCCCAAGCAAGCGCCTCTCCTTTGCTGACACACACTGAGGATCTATTGAAACTGGTGTTTCTGCAGTGCATTCTCACCTGGTGATAGTAGTACTACTGGAACTAAATTAAATCAACAATACTTGAGCAAAGAGACAGATTCTTTTATTTAACAGCACAAGGTAAGTAGAATAAGAGGATTGTGTGTTTGAAGAACGCACAACATGAGGATAGAGTTCTACAGCAGAGAAAGATCCAGCATATTAGTAATCTGCTGCTTCACAAAATTCACTTGGAGGGGAAGTCCAGGATAAAAAATTTTAATGGTATTGCCTAATTAATGATGCAAGAAGTTGTGTATAATTGAAAATGAGTTGCTATTGAAAATGAGATGTACCTGTTCTGGGGTGTGCAGAAATTGTGCAGTTTTTCTCTAATAATTTATATTAGATTTGTTTTGAAATTGGTCGTGTCTCTTCCTTTTAAAAAAATTATTTATTTATTTATTTATTTATTTATAAAAAACGATTTAAGCAGCATATTTCCCCCCCTTTAACAGTTTTGGACATGTCAAAAGATGAAAGAAAATTATGTTTAATTCTGCCCAGGGCAGAATTAAAATCCCGCTTGGGAACACTGCAGAGGACCTTGGTGTATGCAAATCTATCCCACATCATATAATTTTATGACTCAAGGGTTATTTGATTATTTAGGGGTAATATGTATTTTCTCACAGCATTGAGTGCTTCCATAAATATGCTGATATTGCATTTGTTGGGAGCTGTATGAATGGGTTTGGTAGTTAGATATAGCAAGACTGCCACTAAATTGCTCTTGAACTATGTCAAATTACAGTTCCATTTATGGTGTAGATAAATTATATGACTATTTTGCCCTTCCAGAATGAATTGTGAATAAGCTTATTGTCTCCTGCATCATGGGAAATAGAAATGCCTTGGATAGAATTGGTAGCTTCAGTGTTTAACTGGCCATGTCACCAGAGTGCCTACAATTCTATACTGTCATTGAATAGAAAATTATATAATGCTTTTTGGAGAGCATTTAATATTCTGTAGAGAATGTACATATGTGATGGGATAACATGAACATATGTACAGAGGGGTAGCCATAATGGGATTACTTCCAATTATAATGGGGTTGTCATAATAGGATTACATCTTCAGTGAGATTGTCAAAGTTGTCAAATATATTGTGGTGAATTTTGCTTAAATGACATGCTTGCGAACCCTCCCTGGCTTCCTTGGGGTATGGATGTAACTTGATGAAGAAAGATTTGGGCCCATTGTCCTGAAATCGTTTTATCCTTTAAATAAAAAGAAAGATTGCATTGTAAAAAGAAAAATAGAATTTTAAAAGAGAATATATCGGAATGTAATGCAGCTGGAGGCTAGAGGCAAAAATGATGTGCAAGTTAACCCAAATGAAATAGACCAGTCATTCTTGTTGCAATTGCCACTATTTTACTGTATTCTTTGGACGGTCTTTTATTGTTCTCCTTGTTCTTGCTTCTCCTTGTTCTTGTTCTTCTTCTGGGCAGAATTAAGCATGCTTTTCTTTCAACTCTGCTACTGATCCATAATACATAACCAAATATAACTCACTAAAATGTGTCACCAAAATGTTTTCTAACTTGCTTATTGAATAACAAGACTGCTAATTGGATTGAATTCTAGATTGATAATTTACACACACACATCTCTTGGGGCGCTGAATTAATGATAAAAATGCAAGTCTGTGAATACAGTTATATTGTATTACCCTTCACTTCACAATTATATTGTATTCCATTGAAGTGTATTATACTTCACCTGAGTGTAACCCAAGGGACTGGATTATAAATAGTTAAATTTGTGTGGATTTCTATAGATTATACTACAAAGCGCTTGGGGGTTTATATATATGATTTAATAAAAAACTGAATACAAGTAAAGTGGCAAAAGAAATTCACAATTCAAATAATATACTATTTAAAAAAATCACAGCCATTATTATTATTATTTTAAGAAATATGGTAATTATGAAATATAATATTTAATATTTACATTAAATTATCAAATTGGAATTTAGACTAATATGGAACTTCTTAATGCTTAAATCTCTTTTGCATATATTTATTAATGTTAACATTTGTCTTCACTTGCTCTTATGCTCTTCTAGTATAATCTGTGTACAGTGTGGTTGCTGTGTTGGTCCCAAGTATGAGAGAGAGAGAGAGGTGACAAAGTAGTTAAGATGCTACCTTTTATTGGACCAACTTCTGTTATGCAAACTTCTACAGAAGGCTACACTTCAGGCAGGTATAAAAAGATGAAGATGAGCTAAATGCAAAGTGGCTGTTCCGTTAATGTACCTGGTGGTTATCACAGTAAAGAGCTTTAAGACAAGAGGGTAAAACAGACAGTGGATTATAGATTGGTAAACTAGAATAGCCTAGTAATTAGAGAGGACACACTGTGGAAGTACCTGGGACAGTAGTTGCTTTTGCCTTTCAATCTGCACTGCTGTTAGTACTACTGCTCCATCTCCTAGAGGAATCCTGAGTTTGCATGACTTGTTTTGTTAGACTGCATCTTGGTGGAAGATCCCTCAAGGGTGGAGCTCCTCAGAGTCAAATCCTGGTTTTGGAAGTTTTAGTATAAACAAGGGTTCTTTCTTTTTTTCTTTAGTAATTTTATATCCCACCCCCTCCTGCAAAGCAGCTCAGGGCGGCTAACAATTCAATAATAAAAAATACAATAAAAATAAATACAAGTACAACTTAAATCAATATAAATACATATTAAAACATTATCACAACCCGGGGAAAGTTAAAAATATAAAAAATATATTACATTAAACCCTCCCTAGCCCTCCACCCCACACCGTCTCCTGTTTCCCTCGCCAAAAGCCTCATGGAGCAGCCAGGTTTTACATTTTCTTCAAAAGGAGGGGAGGTCCAGGGCCAGCCGGATCTCTACTGGGAGGGAGTTCCACAGCCTTGGTGCAACCACAGAGAACGTCCTCTCTATAGTCGCCCCCCGTGATACCCGGGGAACTTTGAGAAGGGCGCTCCCGGCCCACCGCAGGGGTCGATCTCTAGCCCGGGGAATGAAGTAGGCCTGCAGGTAGGTGGGGCATGGATCGTATAGGGTTTTATAGGTAAGCACCAACACCTTGAATCGGACCCGGAAGACTATAGGCAGCCAGTGCAGAGCACGGAGCACCGGTGTAATGTACTCCCGGTGACCCATCCTTAAATGGAGATGGACTGCTGCATTCTGCACCAGCTGCAGTCTCCAAACCGTCACCATAGGTAGCCCCATGTAGAGCATGTTACATTAGTCCACTCTTGAGGTGATGAAAGCATGGATGATAATGGCAAGGTCTGTGTCTGAGATGTACGGCTAAAACTGCCACACCAGATGTAGCCGGTGAAACACACTCCTTGCCGCAGCCTCCACCTGGAGATCTTTATGTCCACTAGTCTGCAGAAAATTATGCTTTACCGTATGGATCTTTAGGAGCTGTATCCAAAAAAAATGGATCTGACCTGGGAGGAGGGGGTTGCATTGATGCAATTCCTTTGCCATAGTGGTCGCCATGCCCCCTGCCCCAGTGACCGCCCCCCTGTCACCATTGCTTCAGTGGTGGCAGGGGCATTCCTTCCTCCTTCTTTACCAGGGTCCATTCCAATAGAGCTGTGCCCCCGCCAATTATATTACATGAGAATATTATAAAGTTTACTTCCTTGCCATCTGAGATAGTTGTAAGATTAGGAATTTGGAGCAAAATCTCGTCTTTTGCAGTAGAGTAGATAGGTGGAGGTAGACTTGCTGATATTTTGATGGTGAAGAGAACACGAGGATTTTCTTCTTCTTCTCTGTTCTCACTCAGCTGTTACTTACTTCTGCTCTGTTCCTGGCATCTCTCCTCCTCTAACTTTTATCTTCAAAAGGATTGACGCGTGGTAGCCACATTATAAACTCTTTTGAAGGACTGTCTTTCTGTTACGCATTCTTACAGTGGTTAGCTCAACAAACTCCAATTCATAATTCAATGATTTCCAAGTTTATTCTCTTCATGGCTCCAGTTTGAGATTTACATATAATCTTGTGACTTCGTTTGCAGATGGTGCTAGTGTAGCCTAGTGGGTAAGGTCAGGGCCGTAGCTACCATGGAACAAGGGGGCTCAGATGAGCTCAGGCCCTGGACTTGGGGTGTGGGTGGGGGACATTGCAAGCAATCTGAGTGCCACTAGGAAATCTTTCAGAGGGAGTGGGGACAGCACTTTGCCCCCATCCTCTCTCTGAAAATGTCCTAGAGTGCTCGGGCCATTTGCAAACAGTGATGTGGGGCGGAAAACGTTCCGCTATATTTTTCCAGAAAATTTTCCGGTTCTAAAAATGCATTGTTTCATAAAATTAATTAGTAACATAATGAATGGATGTCAATACCTTATTCCAATAAAAATAATTTCCAAGTAAAGCTTTGAATTCGTTTGAACATTTAAACATGTTGTTGATTTATTTTTTTCCCTTATTTTTTTTCAATTCAGCTACTTTTGGCTTTTGTAAAAACTTTTGAGATATTTATCCAGAACACAAAATTAACATAGTGTATTTTGGGGGATTTGTTTACTAAGTAAAAGTCAAATAAACATGCTAAATCAAATGCCAGTCAATTTGGGGCATTGGAAAACTTTTCAGCAAATTTGCATCGAAAATGTTCCAGTTCAAAATTTTCCAGAGAACCCACATCACTGTTTGCAAAGGGCACTGCCAAGAAGAAGTTTTCAGAGTGGTCAGGGGTGCAGTGTTAGCACCACCCATACCCACTCTGAAAACTTCCTTCCTGGGGGACGGGGGGTTGCCTCTCTCAGGGAAGGAGCTTGCTGGAGGCTGGGGAGGTGCTGCCTTCATGGGTAAGCTATGCCCCACCCTGGAGACCCCACTCCCTTAGCCTTACGGGGCCCATAATTGGACATGAACCTTGTAATAGGGACAGGCTGTCTGGCAGAGCCTGGCCCTTTAAGGGAGGAACACCAGCTGAAAGGGAGTAGGCACACCTATGAACAGAGGGCCGCCCCATGAGGTGCTAAAAGGAGGTGCAGGTACAATCCTAAATAGAGGAGAGTGACTCACTCCTGAACAGGTATGCAAGGCTTTACAGCCTGTTGGCCTAAGTAGGGCCAGCGGGGCTTGAGCATGGCCAGGTAATCTTGAGAGCTCAGTAGAGTAAGACATAGGATAGGCAGGAGTCAGGGAGGGCTCTGCCTCGTAGCTGGCTCCAGGAGGGACTGTGCCTGGCCAGGCGGTGCTGAGTAAAGAAGGTAACCAGGGGATTATGTATGGGGTGGTGCCTGGATTTTGGAGGTACTTTGCCTAGCCAGAGGGAGAGGCATCACATGGATGGACTGTGTTTGTATATAATGATGATGAACAATGAGATGATTCTGTAAATAAAGGACACTGGTGGTGAAAGATCCCACATGGGCTGCCTCATTGGGAGTGCTGATCCTGAGAAGACTTACCCCAAGGGCCATGCTTTGCTACAAGCCTGGCCCACCATAGCTTTGCTATACCCTTGGATAAGGTGTTGGACTTGGCCCTGGGAGACCAGGGTTCAAATCCTGAAGTAGCCATGAATTCACTGAGTGGCCTTTGGCAAGTTACTGTTTTGCAGTGCCAGTTCCTCATCTGTAGAATGGGAGTAATAATGATCACCCGCCCTAATGAGGGTAAACTATGTAAGGATTGTAAAGCACCTTGAACACTGAAATCACTGCATATGTTGTTAATAATAATTAATAAATAGTGTGACCCTACTTGAAACCACAGCACACAGTTTGGATTTCTCTGCCCTAAGCACATCTACTATAGAGGTAAATAACGGTGATAACTTTTTGTATGATTGGTTTTGAGGGAAGCAGAACTTCACAAGGCACTTTAGAAATACTTAATCACTGGAGAGAGAAGGTGACTGTTGAGCCTTAATCCTAATTAAGTGGTTCTTAATGCAGATTAAGTTGATCAGGTGAACACTTCAATCCAGATTAATAACCCCAGGGCATTTTCACATGGACATTTAAATAGGAATTTAGGCTCTAATTCCTATTTCAGCTGTCCGTGTGAATACCGCAAATCCTAGTTTATCAGTACAGATTAGTGAAAAATTCAGTATTTGTAAAACCTCAATCACTAGGGTTTACAACATCCAGATATCAAAGTAATCCTGATTAGTGTCTGTGTGAATTACTAATCAGGATTAGTCAGTTAATCCTGATTAAAGATACAGAGTTCAGCGTAAAGACTTTACCTACGTTCTGGGCATTTCCTGCTCTAGGGTACGTAGGAGCACATGACTATGGAGCAATCGTATTACCTTCGTCATTGCTCCACAATGCATTGTGCCGAGTTTAAAAAACTGTTGCCTCTCCAAGAAATTTTTTAGTCCTAGTTAGAATTGAATTGATAACATTAGATGAAACTTTCTGAAGTAATGTATTTCAAATTATTAATCTCTGTACTGGTATTTAATAAATTATTGATTTTCTTCTACTTCAATGACTACTGCTTTTCTCTATACAGACATCAAGAAGTTTAAATACTGCATGTCTCATTGCCCTGGGATACTGGAATATGCCCTGAGTACATTCACTTAAAAAGTTTCATGCCACAAGGGCAGGGTGGGGAAAATTGCTGGAGCAAAGAGGGGAGGAGGGCTTTTAAAATTAGGGCGCTTGCAGACAGAGTAGTGGGAGGGGAAACTTGAGTGCGCTTTCATCGGAACAGTCGCTGCTCCAGCTGGTGGGGAAACCGCTGGGGTGGAGAACAGAGGGGTTCTTTAAATTAAGCTACTTGCAGACGGAGCAGTGGGAGGAGGAACTTCAGTGCACTTTCTTCGGAGTGAGCGCTGCTCTGGGTGGTGCGGGACCACTGGGTTGGAGCCTGCAGAGGGGTTCTTTAAATTATGCTGCTTGCAGATGGGAGCAGCAGATGGGGGAACTTCAGTGAAGCTCCACTCATGTACGGGCGGGGAGGGGTTTGGCCACTTCAAAAGTGACGTTGCAGAGAAAGGATGTGACATGGGAGACCCAGAAAACATCGCGGTGACTGTGTCCACAAAGCATTACAGGATTGAAAGTCATCCTAGAAAGTCTTAATCCTGATTAACAGTAAGGCTATTGTATCTAGGATTAAAATGTCCTTTGAATAAATGGGAGTTTGTCAATCCTAGCTAATAAACTAGGATTCTAATTCCTATTTAAATGTCTGTGTGAAAACACCCCCCAGACTCAAAATTTAAATTGAGTTCTGGAAACCTAATTTTTGAGGATTTCTTTAAATGCAGATTAAACTCAGTCCAAATTAGTGATTGTGCAAACATTTAATCTGGACTGAGTTGCAGGCACCGCAAGATTGCTGCAGATAGATAGACATGTTTTCCCACTAGCTGTCTGTGGTATCCTGCAGTTTTTCCAGCAGTATTATTTGGCACACCAAATTTAAAATCCATAATGCCAAAGTGAAGACCCCCTCCATTTTGCAAGGTGACTGCTGTATCTGTTGCTGTTACTGGACTCCTAGCAATCAGAGTAGAAGAGGATTATGAAATCTGGTTGCTGCACCATGGAATTTTTCAGTCTTCTTTGACTTCTAATCCAGATTAACCTGTTCAAACTGCAAATCAGGATTAATTCTTATTTCTGGTTAAAAATGATTGTGTAAACAGTTAGACCACATTCACATCTTCAGCTCTGGGCCAGTCTGTGCATATTTTGGCTCTGGGAGAGAATCCGGAAGCCAAAACATGTGCAGGGTTTTGCCGGTGCAAAAGTCTGCCCACGTGGCTTTGCCGGCAATTACCTGGAAGAGTACAGAGTTTCCGCTGTGCACTCTTCCGGGTGTTGCCTGGCAAAGCCTTGTGAGGGTGGCTTCTGCACCAAACAAATCCCATGCATGTCTTGGCTTCCAGAGTCTCTCCCGGAGCCAAAATATGCATGGACCGGCCCGGAGCTGAAGGTGTAAATGTGGTCATACTCCTGAATGATAATTGCTAACTAATGAATCTGGATTAAAAGCTAATTTGGATTAACTGAGATCGTGTAAAAACATCCAGTGTTGCACAGTGTACTGAAGAAAGAACTAGACTTCAGAATCCTTCACCCTCTATACTCCTTTCTCTGGGTAAACTCATAGAATCTCATGGCTTCCAGTACCACCTGTGTGCTGACGACATGCAACCCTCTACTCCTGTGCTCTCCTCCTCCATCCAGTCTCATATCACTGACGGTCTCTTTGACATCTCTGCTTGGATGTCTTACCGCCAACTCAAGCTTAAATATGGCCAAGACAACTCCTATTCCCCCCAAAACATTTCCCTCCTACTTCCCTCTCAATTTCCCCATCCAACTTGTCCCTCAGGCACATAGCCTGGGATTCATTTTTGATTCGTCCCTCTCCTTTATGCCTCAGATCCAGGCTGTTGTCAAATCCTGTTGCTTTGCCCTGTATAATATTGCTAAAATCCGTCCCTGCCTTACTGTTGCCACTGCAAAAACCCTAGTTTACGCTTTAGTCATCTCTCACCTTGACTACTGTAACTTTCTCCTTACTGGTCTTCTCTGGTCCGATCTCACCCCCCTCATCTCCATTCAGTGCTATGCTGCCAAAGTCATCCACCTTGCTTGTCGCTTTGACCATTTTCAGCCCCTCCTCTCCACCCTACGCTGGCTCCCTCTACAGGAACACATTCATCACAAGCTCCTGGTGTTCACCTTCAAGGCTCTTCATGGCCTTGCTCTCCCATATCTCTCTGCTCTTTTATTCCACCACATTCCTGCCCCGGAGCCTCGCTCCTCCTCTGCCCCCACCCTTACCTGCTTGCGACTTCCCTGCTCCTCTACATCTTTGTCCCTTCTCTCTTGCTTCCCCCCGGGCCTAGAATTCCCTCCTTGGATACATTCGTTCTGCTCCCTCCCAACTTTCAAATTCTTCCTGGAAACCTACTTCTTCTGTCAGGCTTTCCCGGCTCATCGTGAGTGAAATTGCATTCTCCTCCCTCCGAATCTCTTCCCTGTAACTAAGTTAAGCACATGCACCTGTATCTTCTCACACTCATGAATGTATCCTTGTCTGTTCTGATGTTCACCTCTCCCTCGTCTCCCCCTTCCTTGTCTCTTAGATTGTAAGCCCTTTGGGGTAGGAACCTGTCTGTAACTACTGACTGTACAGTGCCAAGTACATTGCTGGCACTGTATTATTTATTTATTTATTTACATTTATCTTGCTGCCTGGTCTTGGGCAAGTACAACCTCTGTATTTATGTTTCTCCATCCCTACTTTGGGGATAATAATATTAATTGTCTAGGTTGTAGACATTTTGATCCCAAACCTCCTGTGTGTGAGTCCTGCATGGCTTGTGCATAGCACAATGTCCCTGCAATGGGCATGTGTGCGTGTATCGCGTGGTGCATGCAGAGCATGGGATTGGCCCCACCAAGAGTTACAGTGCTGACAAATGAGACATTATCTCACATTTGACCCCATTAGCCTCGGATTCACCTGCTTGTCTATCCGGTGGCTGCCGGCTTCACTCTGGGGTTGAATTTTCCATCTTCTTTTAGCCTCAGGATTGCTCAAAGTTTTACCAGTGGAGATATGCATTCTGGCCAGGCTCTCACTGATGGTCTTACACATGTACCTGGCTGATTGCACTAGAGGAAGGGGCAGGAGAGAAAGGTATAGAGCTACCTAGATGTCAGATTTTTTCCAATCAAGAATTCCTCTGTGCCATAGAATCTCAAGATGTCCACTTAGGACAGCACGTAGACCTCTTGCACACATGCTGACTTTCGCATGAGATAAGATTCCTGCAGGGCCACATGCCCATGTTATTTTCTTCATTTGTGGGAGGGGGGTTGAAGCCGCATGAACTTAAGGGATCCACTATTAAATTTAACGGAGCCATGCACAAGTTACATATTTCTTGGGAAAGCTACTGTGGGAGAACTGTGGCAGGGCTGCAGGTGCGCACCCTGCACATGGGCTTTGAGCAGCCCCTTTAAGAGCTGGAGGGCTGAGGAACCAGCAGGCAGCCAGAGAGAGGGTACTGCAGAGTGGAGCGGCTGTGAGAGGGGAACACTGCAGCCTGATGTGAAATTGACCTGAAATTGACAAGAAGTCTGGGAGCAGTGGTGCAGCCAGCATAAATGAACAAGGAGCAGCAGAGAGTGCTAGAGATTGAGGCCAGGCTGGGAGTCGGTGAGCTCACCTGGAAAGGTACTTTGGGACCCCATGGGGCTGTTGAACTGGAAATTGGACACTGAGGTCAGGGTAGCACCCTGTAACAAGGACTAACTGGGTGTCGCAACTGTGAGCCTCTGCATGGTCTAATTCTAACATTAACTTCACTGCATGCACACATTCCAATTCAATGTAATATGGAACTCATGTTACTGTCAGAGAAGGATTTCACTACTCTGATATCCGTGCTGAATGGAAATTTTCAAGACAAATGAGAAGAGGCACATGCACATATTATCAAATCTCCCGTAAGATAGAAAATAACGTGAAATAATGTAACATGTGCAAGTGGTCATAATCTTCAGACAAACAAACTGAGGGGGGAGGATCGAGAACACACATTTTATTTCTACTGGGGGCCAAGGGCAGGAAGGGACCTTGACAGAGCATATTATTGTTAACATCAGGGTGCCCACACTTGCCTGGCCGGAGATCGACTGAAGCGGAGTGTTGCCCTTTGGAGAGCTACCAGCGACATGGGGGCATGGCCCAGCCCTAATTTTCATACTCCCCCTCATCTTCATAACCACACCCCTTGCCAGAACCTATACCTTCTGCTTCCCCCCTCAGGTCCTCTCACCACCCATACCCCCAGCTTCCCTCTCTCATCCCCCCTCATTCCCCCAGCTTCCCCCACTCCAAGTCCTCTTAGCCCCCCCATACCATGGGTGCCATGGCCAGGAGAAGCGGGTGGGCTGGGGCCAGGGAGCAGTGAGGCTGAGCATGGAGCAAACGGCCTGGACACAGACCAGGGAGACATGCACACACTAGCTGCATTCGCAGAGAGTGCACAGGTGCACACTGGGAAGCCGGAAGTTGAAGCTGCTTGCACAGCTGAGCCCAGGACACAGCTGACCCACGATCTGTTCAGGAATGTTGCACAATCGATGTTCTGAGCACCCCTAATTAACGTTCTTGTTTTTGGTTATTGGACCATGGGAATAAAAAAATCTTATAAATCAACCCAAATGGACTGGTGATGCAAAAGCATGCATAGCTAAGGCCCTTTTTACACAAACACTCCAACACTGATAAAATGTGTGTTCCATCTTATTATACAACACCCATTTTATCAGTGTTAGTGTCTGTGTGAAAGGGGCCTAATTCAAACAAAAGGATTTCTTTCTTTTTCCCTATAATTTCAGAAAAATGGATAGAAGGATTATTGATAATTAGATTTTTAGTGTGAGATCCATAGATTTTGTCATTTGATTTCCACTGTTTTTAAGGGGAGTCGCTTGATTAAATTCCTGCTTAGTGAAATTTGCACTCCAGAGATTAAATAATCGTTATCCGGTAGTTGTAGCAATAGCAGTTCCTTCCTGCACTTTTAGATGAGATAACACTGGACTGCTTTCACTGCAGAGTAGCAACTGTTCATGTTTAAGATTGTTTTACTGTCCACATAGTGTATATTATTTCAGGAAAGTAGGTTTGGTAGTAACCAATCTGAAACAAAATTAACATTCTAGGAAAGCACCCAGCCTATTTTTTAATATACTAACACTGTTTATTGCATAATGTATTTCTCCCATAGTCTTGGCATTCTGTTTGAGATGCTTGCAAGGATTTTCAGGCTATTGAGTGAAGGACAATAATTCTATTGTATGATGATCTGGTTATTCTACTGTGTCTGGCTTCATCAAAGAAATTCTTGTTTTTCAGATCCGTGAATGTTTTATGCTTGTCTTTAATGCTTGTTAAGTTTGATTTTACCATATCTCAGAAAGTCACTTCCAAGTTCATAGTATAACACCGCTTTCAGTTAAGAATAAAAACTAAGACCTTTAGTCAGAGACTTATTCATTTTCAGAGAATGCTGCCTCATAGGAAATTCTAGCCAGTAACAACAGCTAAACTCCTTCATGACATGTATTTTACCATGGTCCATAACAGCTACATAGTGTATTGTCTTAAAGAAATATCAGTTTTAATGCTGTAACTTTGTTTCCTTAGAGCAATTTTCGTAACTTGTTATACTCTTCTAGGTGAGAATAATATTTTACTTTAGGAAACAAGAAAGCCATTAGTGATGAAGAATTTAAATTTACCCTTAGCTTTAATGAGCAGTTCGAAATGAATAGCTGTTGAATGAAAACAACATTTCCCTGGAATGAAATCACAATAAAGCTAGGCTTTTATGAATGACAGAGATGAGCTGCTCTACTGTGTTCACTTGCTTATCTCTTTTATATTTGTAGACTGAGGAATGGCAATGAAGATCATTCAAAATGTTCTTTTTATTTCCCTTTTGATCTACTTCCTTTACATTTTACTACCTTGAAATGTATTTGTGTCGTGTAATGTTTTTTCATGACTACTAGTTCCTTTGCTCTTGCCAGTCCATCCTCTTTTTCCTCTTCCAATTTAAGTGGATAATTTCCCACAGAGGCCAGCTGTAAGCTGTCAGGTTATGTGGAAAGGGTTGGTCAGTATTATGTGTGAACTGTTTCTCTATTTCTTCTTCTCTTTTTGCTTGTAGCTGAGTAGCTCAAAGAGAAAGCAAAAAGTCACCATGGCATTCATTATGGGTCACCATTCATTTATGTTTCTCTATTTAATGTTACAACTATTATGAGAGATTGGGGGGAGACGAAGGAAGGGGAACAGAGGGAGAGACATGGAGTATAACATTCACGAAGATGCGAGGCCCCAGGTGCACGCGTTTGGCTTGGTTACATTGAGAATAATGGCTGGCTGGTTCATGTGGTGAGGATATGAGTACACAGACCGTGGGTAACAGATTGTACTGGATGGTAGGTATCAGCAGGAGTTAGGTGAGGGGAGCGAGGAGTTGGGGATGGCAGAGTGGAAGAGGTGGGTCTTGAGCAGGGATTTGAAGGTACAAAAGGAGGATACGAGGCAGATGTGGGCAGGGAGGGAGTGACAGGTGTGTGGGGCAGCTAGGGAGAAGGGCACGAAGGTGGTTAGGGGAGCAGGGGAGGCGTGGGAGGGCGAGAGAGGGGACAGAGGAGGAATGGAGTTCATGGACTGGAGTACGGAGGGAAATTAGTGCAAAGAGGTAGGGGGGAGAACAGTTGTGAAGAGCTTTATAGGTGAAGATTAGGAGCTTGTGCATGATTCGTTCAGGAAGGGGGAGCCAGTGAAGAGAGGAGAGTTGGGGCTGCACGTGGTCGAAGTAATGGGCGAGGTGCATGACCCTGGCAGCAGAGTTTTGGACAGAGATAAGGGGAGAAAGGGGAGAGTGAGGGAGGCCAGTGAGAAGGAGGTTATAGTAATCGAGGCGAGAGATGAGCAGAGTGTGAACAAGGGTTTTGGCAGGGGAGACAGAGAAAAAAGGGCAAATCTTAGCAATGTTATGGAGGAAGAAGCAACAGGATTTGACAACAGAGTCGATGTAGGGTTTAAAAGAAAGGGGTGAGTCAAATATGAAGCCTAAGCTTATGCGCTTGGGGGACGAGAAGGATGGTGACTCCATCGATAAGGATTGACAGGGAGGAGGGAGAGGAAGGATGGAGGGGGAAGATAAGGAGTTCAGTTTTAGCCATATTAAGTTTGAGTTGACGTTGAGACATCCAGGTAGAGATATCAGAGAGACAGCTGGTGAGGCGCGCTTGAACAGATGGAGAGAGAGGGAGTAGAGATAGTTGAGTGTCCTCTGCATAGAGGTAATATTGGAAGCTGTGGGAGGCAATGAGTTTGCCTAGGGTCAGGGTGTAGATAGAGAAGAGGAGAGGGCCAAGGACAGAGCCTTGGGGAATACCAACCAAGAGGGGAAGGGAAGAGGAGGTGGAATTGGCAAGAGACACCTTGAAGGAGCGGTCAGAGAGTTGGAGGAGAGCCACGGAAGCCAAGGGTGTGAAGTGAGTCCAGCAATAGTGAGTGGTCAACAGTATTGGAACGCAGCAAAGAGGTCAAGGAGGACAAGAAAGGAGTAGAGGCGATTAGATTTAGCCATTGGTCCCATTATAAGCAGAGTTGATTCAAAATATTTTTGACAAACTTTTTGATTTGTCAACAAAATGTAAACTTTTTGCAAAAAAAAAAGTTAACTTAAAAATATGACTTTTTCATGTAGAAATTTCAACATAAAAATATTAAAAATTCAAAATCAAGCTAAACTGTTGGGAAGAGTGGTTTGAAAATGGGGGTGTGACTAAAAGTTTGGATAGCAATGTTTTGGCATGTTAAAACATAATGTGTTGGGTTTTTTTAAAAAGAAATCTTCAGCTTCATTAGAGGTCACCAAGCCAGAGTTCACAAATTGTGCAAAACTGAATTAGCATATACTTTAGATGGAACAAATATTCAAATTGTGTTTGCGATATTAGGAAGGACTGTTTTGTTTCAGCTCTACTGATTTTATAACAGCAGTATCCAATTTATTGTGGAAAAAGGGAGGTGGTTAAAATATTTTCCAAATTTTTAAATTCTTGTTTCACAGGATGTCTAATGCGAATCAGATGTGGTACCAATGGAAATGGAAGCAACAGCATTTTCTGCACTTATGCACACTCTGCATTTTGTGTGTGCAGCATTCAGGTAAGGTGTTTGTCATCTCTTTCAAATACGCTAATTACAGGTCTATGGAACAATAGGATCTTATATCTGATCATATGTATATACTTCTACCGTTTCCATAATTTACCTTTTTCACACTGATCCAATATAATTATAAGCTGTAATTTGATAGTTGTTTTATTGTTGAAGTTTCACCGTAAGTGCTTTTGAAAAAGCATTTCACTCAACCCAGTCATCGAACTACTTGCTTGATTCTTTCATCTACTTTTCTAAATATTTGTATCTCTTTGGGCCATTTTTTTTTTCATTTAGCTCTGTTCTCATTTCTCCTTTACTACTTCAAATGGATGTATACGTGTTGTAATTTTTAAGAACTCTTCACATCATGAAATTGCTAAAAACAAAACCAGACAAAATGGCAAATATTTTTGACTTTTTTTTATTGGCTTATTGTAATACAAAACTAGATTATTATTATTTTTAAAAAAGCTTCAAAATCTATCTGAATACATAGCACATGTGACTAAACAGTGCTAACTTCCAGTTCTTTAGTACCAGCAGTATCTCTTAACACTGATGTGAGTCCCACTGAAATGTATGGAATATTCACCTGCATTAAGGGTAGTGCTGGTGTTCAGAAATTGCATGCATTTGTTGCTTTTCAACTATGTATGAACTACTAATTAGTCCCATGAAAACAGTGGTTACCATGCTTTTTGCCTGCATGGGCCCATTTTGAAACTAAAATATAATCCTATGGCCCCAGACTGTAAGGAGGACACCAACAGTACTGAAAATCAAATATCAATCCAGATGATATCTATCTTGGTGGGCTGTGGCTGAAGTGGTAGAGCACATGCTTTGCATGCATAAGGCCCCAAATTCAATCTCCAGGATCTCTGGTAGCATGCCTGGGTGAGGCCTCTGCCAGAGAACCTGATTTGCCTTTTTCTAATTCTTGGTGCACAAAGTATTTTAAGAGTTCCAGCTGAGATGTTGGAAAAATCCTTGGAGTTCACTTATAGCTTTCTGAACATAAGGAAACTATAGAATAGATCATGGTGTGTGGTTAATTCCATATCAAATGGGAAATTTTACTCTTACTGACTTCCCATTAAAAGAGTGGAATATGTGAAGTGGAGTGCAATATCTGGATATGATTTGCCTTTTAAATAAATATAAAATTATAGTTTCAACAGAGGTCATTTGTTTATTACAGATTGTCTCAGTTGCAAGTAGCAGTTCAAATGACACACTTGTCTAATGAACACAACTTTTAAATCGGGTGGGGAACAGAACCTTAGCTTGCCGGCCAACTACAGCCCTCAGCAAGTTTTTATTTGAACCTTTTTTCAGTTCCTGGATCTGATCCCTAGATCCAGTTCCTACCCTCTAGCACTGAAAGAGTGAGCTCAGAGTAAGGGAGTGGAGATGAGGACATGCACACAAAGGGTGAAAACAGATAAGACAGTAACCCAGGTTAGACCCCTCTGGATAGGTGGCCACCTGCCTGTCTATTTGGTGGCTGCCAGATGTTCACCTGTCACATAGCTCCCAGTCATGGTGTCATCTCAATGAACGTGGAGCCCGCTCTGTGGGCAAATGCTGGCTGATGCAGGTAAATGTGTGCCCACGCAGCCGCCTACCATCTAGTAGGGTGCGTACAGCCTCTATGTGCGTGTAGGTCTACCAGGACCACAGAGTCCTGGGCACAAGGCCTAGGGTGGTCCAGGTAGCAACCACATCTTGGTGGTGTAGAGGGGAGAAGCAGAGCACGGCAGGGAGGAACACCTGCCCATCTGTCTGGTTCATTGCAAGGAACCTGTGAGTGATGGCTGTGCGTGTGCTCCATGGAGTGACCCCAGACTCCAGTAGGGTAACCTCTCATCTGTTAACACCCAAAGGGTGAAAACACATGAAACAATAGCCCATATTAACACCCACTAGGTGGGTGTTCACCTGCACATTTTTTAGGTTGTTTCCAGATGTTTGCCCCCACTCAGGGAGGAGTTTCAGGGTGGAATCAAATGAGACGGTAGCCCACGGAGTCTGTGTTCGGTCTGTGCAGCCCCCAATCACTTGTCTACGGCATCCAGCCTAACAAGCAGGAAGCTCCCTGCTTGTATTTCATGTGCTTGTGGCAGCTTCCACCAGTGGTGCTAGCAATCTCCCTCCCTATGGCCGCCTCTCAACTGAGAGGTGCACTAGAGATCTCCCTCCCCCTGCTGAGAGTCTGAGGGGGAGGGAGACTGTGGTGATGGACATCTCTAATGTACCTCACAGCTGAGAGGCAGGAAGGGAGACTGTAGGGGAGAGGGAGATCTTTAGTGCACCTCTCAGCTGATAGGTGGCTGCAGGGGAGGGAGATTGCTTCCACTACCTCCTATCAGCTGGCTGGGCATGCTAGGCAGGACTCTATGAGATGGCAGACCTGTATGCCGGCAAACCTAATTGAGGAGACATTGCCATGTGAGCACCAATTGACCCGGCCCACGATGTCCCTAGGCTCCGCCTTGAGTGGCAGCTCTGTAGTGAGTGACTATGTGTAGGCCACATGGTGGATGCCTAATAGACGGGCCTGAGGGAATACACCTAGTGAAGGCTAATGTGGGCTATTATCCCGTTTGATTCCACCTTCGGAGAATGCGGAGCCCGCCATGTGGGCAAATGCAAGTTAATGCAAGCTAGTGTGTGCCCATGTGGCTGCTGCCCATCTATTAGGGTGTGCGCAGCCTCTGCCCACATACAGGTCCTCCAAGACCATAGAGTCCCAGGTGCACCTGCCCGAGGAGCGAGTGCTCTCTCCACTCTCTCTGACTCTCACTTTGTTTACTTCTGTTTTTTTGGAGCACTCCAAAATGGCACTTCAAAAAGTTTAAAAAATGAAAAAGAAAATGGCAGAATTACACAATGGGGTGATTGATGGTGGTCATTTTTGTCAAATTGTGGGACTTTCCAGAACTTTGGGGGACTATCTGGGTCTTTATTTTTGGGACTTTTCCTTAATCGTCCGGGTTACGGCACGGAGACAGCGCTTGTGGCCTTGGTTGATGACCTCCTCGTGGAATTGGACAAGGGTTGTATGACCCTGTTGGTCCTATTAGATCTATTGGCAACCTTCAACACTGTTGACCACGAGTTGTTGGTGACTTATCTGTGAAACCTGGCGGGGGTGGACGGGACCATTTTACGATGGTTCCGTTTGTACCTCGCGGATAGATCTCAGTGGGTGATACTGGGGGCTATACTTCATCCCCTGGTGGTCTCCCGTGTGGGGTCCTGCAGGGTTCAATCTTGTCCCTTCTCCTGCTTAATGTGTTTATGAAGCCACTTGGGGAGGTTGTGTGTAACTGGGGGGTCCGCTGTCGTCAATATGCAGATGACACCCAACTGTATTTGTCATTTTCATCTGACTTAGGCCCCGCTGTTTCCTTGCTGTCTTGGTGCTTGGCCACTGTGGGGGATTGGATAAGGTCGAGCTGATTGAAGCTCAATTCTGATAAGACAGAAGTGATATTAGTTGGCAGGACTGGTGACCTGAGTGAGGAGGCTTCCACCATTATTGGAGGTGTTCTTCCTCCCTTGATTCCATCTGTGCGGAGCCTGGGGGTGTTCCTAGATTCCCAGCTGTGTCTGTATCTCCAGGTGTTGACTGTGGTCAGGGGCACCTTTTGCCAACTACATCTGGTGAAGAGCCTCCGCCCATATGTCTCTGACTCAGATCTCACCACTACCATCCATGTGTTCATCACCTCGAGGCTAGACTATTGCAATGCGCTCTATGTGGGGCTGCCCATGGTGACAGTTCGGAAGCTGCAGCTAGTGCAGTATGCGGCGGCCCGTCTCCTCATGGGGACGGGCTGTAGGGAGCATATAACACCAGTGCTCCAAGCACTGCACTGGCTGCCTGTTGTCTTCTGGACCCACTGCAGAGTACTGCTGTTGACCTTTTAAAGCCCTTCACAGTCTAGGTCCTACGTATCTGAGAGATTGTCTTGCCCCGTGGATCCCTGGTCGGCCCCTTCAGTTGTCTGGGTTTGCTCTCCTGGACGGCCTATGTTGTCAATGAATTTGGATGGACAGGAGGGTGTTCTCGGTGACTGTGCCATTGCTGTGGAATTCTCTCCCAGTGGAGGTGAGCCTCAGCCCAAATCTTCTTGCCTTCCGACGAAATTGTAAGACCTGGCTCTTCTGCCCGGTATTTGGCAGGGGAGAGGGGGAGGGTGGGAGGGGCTTGTAGGATTGGGTGGATGGGTTTTTTTGCACTAGGATTTTTTTTTTGCACACAATGTAAGTTTTGTACTATTTTAATATCAATTTATATGTTTTAATGTGTTTATTTTTTGTTGTTATATTTTTAGTATTTTGTAAGCTGAGTCGCTTGACGCAAGAGGGGCAGGGTAGAAATAAATACTATAAATAATAAATTTTCCACTGCTGCATGTTAGGCTGAACATGCCAAACATGCGTGTGGGAGCTCCATGGACAGAACATGGGCTCCAGCAGCAAACATCTCATTGGTTTTCACCCAAAGAGAGGGCATCCATGATCTGGACCCTTCTCTTCCTGAGCATGTTCCTTAAACATTACCTCTCGTCCAACTTCTATGTGACCTTCAGAGCTTGTACTAGTTCTCAAAGTGGCTCCTGGGATGGAAAAGGTTCCTCACCACTGTTTTAAATGTGCCATTGATAAAATGTTATAGATAGAAGAATGCATTTGGGGCTAGATTCTCAGGTATAGCTGGGCAACGCTCATCACCTCTGGAGGTTGCAAAGGTTATCTTTGACTCCCTCTGATCCTGGGCTGTTCAATTACCAATCTAGTCCCTAGTGTAAAAGTAGATCATCCTGAGACCTGCTATGCTTTATGTGCTTGCTTTTACAAGCCCTGAGAGGGAAGGGTGATCAGCATACGCCTAGAAGCTATGGGATGATGAAGCACAAATTAGTTCTCTAGACAGTCCTCTTGAGTGGCCATTGCATATGTTTGGGTGTTAAAAATGAGATGTTAGCCAACACCAGGTGGACGCCCACCTGCCCGTTTATTAGGTGTTCGCGGGCACTACACACCGGTGTGGTCTCAGATAATGTGGACCCTGCCATGCTGGCTAATGTGCACCCACGGGTCCATGTCCCGTCAGTTAGGTTGTTGGCAGCACTTCTGGATGTACAGGTCTGCCAGCACCATAGAGTCGTGGGCGAAAATCCTAGAGCACCTGAGGAGTGACTGCTTTCTGCCCCTCTCTCTGCTTTCGCTCTCACTAGCGCTGCCAGTGGGGGCAGCACATCAAAGACAAGCCAGGGGCTGCCCATTTATTAGGATGGACACATAAAAAAATGTGAGTGGAAGCTGAGGGCAGGCTGCATGGACCAAACCTGGACTACAGCAGGCTAACATCTTGTTAGTTAACACCCTTTGTGTTGTGGTTGGGGCAGGGAAGGGAGCAGCTGTTCCTACAATAGCGCTGTACCTTCCTACACAGGGAGAGTATACTGGTGTCTAGATACATCAACATGAGCACTTCTTTGTGCCAGCAGAGTGGTGGAATACCATGATGGCTTTGTTTTTGAGTCTATGCTTCTGATCTCTGTCAATTGCATGAGTCTTTTCTAATAGAAACAGAGACATTTTGTTTGGTCTCATCATCTTTTTTTAAGAAAAAAGAAGTAGGAAAAAAAGGGTGTTGGAGGCAATCACCAAAATTACAGGCCAGTGATTCTAACTTCAGTATTAGGCAAAATAGGTAGAAACTGCAGTATTCATGATCATGATATCTTAGGGAAGAGTCAACACTACTTTTGTGAACAGGTGTTCTCCTTCACCAGTATGTTACAAATCTTTGAGGATATCAACAAGCATGTAGATATGGCTGTGCCAGTCAATATAGTGTTCTTGTTTTGCAATAATATGACAGATGAAATTCAGTGTTGACAAGTGAAAAGTAACATAATTAGAAAAAAAAATTACTATACATACACAGTGCTCGGTTCTACATTAGATACTTTGTAGATACCTCACTGAAAACAGTAGCCAAGTGTGTAGTAGTGGTTACAAAGGCAAATGGAAAGTTAGGAATTATTAAGAAAGGGATATATAATGAAACAGAAAATACATAATGCCACTATATACACCCATGGTATGCCCATACCTTGAATAATGTGTGCATTTATTACTTACTGGAATAGGAATTTGTATGGGCAGGATTTTTGTCTGTGTTTTCTGTTTCAAATGAATGGAACACTGAATAAGTAGTTCCATGAATCAAGCAGCCAAACTACTGAAGCCTTGTTTCCTACAAAAGGGGCCATATTTCCAATGCATATCTCCAGTCCAAGCACTCCTATTTTTTTGAAACTGTGCAGCCCTATTTGTCTTTGAGTGTTCTGCCTTTCTGCCAAATTTGGTTGAAATCAGCATGCAGGACCCAAAGTTAATAGAGGCAGAAGAATGCCCATTGTAAATCAGTGAGATTTGTTTATCTCTTTACTTCTACCCCTCTGTTACAAAAGGGACTGTATTGCCCATCCAGTGCAACGTTAGCATTTTTTGTGACCCTGCTTACCTTTTGGCCTTCTACCTGTCCAGTGAATTTGACTGAAATTGACCTGTGGGATCAAAAGTTATTAAGGGACATACACAAAGTGAATGGATAATCCAGCAGTTCCCAAACTGTAGGTTGGAGCCCCAAGTGGGGTTACACCATCTCCAGCTGGGTCATGATTGTGATTTCTATTTGATATACTTGCATGTTCTTGCAACATGCAAAACACACACTGGCATTTGCCTTCTTTCCTTTGGAAATCCAGTTAAAATGTAGTGATGAAAGCACTGTAAATGTATAGACACAGCTATGTAGAGATAGGACATCACAAGTATATCCAGTCTCGGTGGCCAAGGGTATGTTTTAGACACATCTTGTTTGTTGTTTACCAATGAATGAGACTACAGAAAGACTTTGCAGGTGAGTTACTATGCCATTTCAGTATAAATCTTCAGATCCTCAATAAAATGTAGGCTCCTATTGTTAAAGCTATTGTTGCAGCTAACAAGAATGTGTTAATTTCTTGCAAAATAAAAGTACTAAAAACTACAGCTGCTGAGTATATTATCTCTCTCCCACCACCCACCCACTCATTTCTTCATAATTTCAGTCAAAATTGTACTGTGTGTGGCAGAGTGATCAGGAGTGCTACAGATTATCTTTGCTATGGTCCTGATCCAAGGTCTATTTGTGCGGGTTGGGTGTATGCAATGCATGGACCAAACCTACTCTTCATGTGTGTGCACACGCTGTGCATGCACATGGTGGCACAGGTAAAATTCATCACCACTGAATCACGTTACCACCTGCTGCCACAGCCCTATCTCTCCCTTTGGCAGATGGTGGTGCTGTCGGGTGGCAGTGGACTTTGCCTGTAGAACCATGCACGCGCACAGTGTGTGTGCAGGGCAGGTTCGGTCTGCGCTTGTGTGTGGACCTGGAATCAGGACCTGTGTTGACTTCTTAATTTGGGATGTAAGTCAGCTTGGCTTTAAATACACATTATCCATATAGTTGGTGGGTATGGCATTTGGCCAGCTTCATTGGTGAGCAGTGATCTAAAAATACTCTCATTTTTCTTCTGCTATAGCAGGTGGAAGTGAAAGGATGAAAGTCATCAGGTGCACTTTGTTGTGTGTTATCAGTAAAATAGTAATCCGGTTTTGGATTTTTAGTTCAGCATTTAGGAGGGTGTTACCTCCATCTATAGTGTGTGTCTTGAAATTGAACCCCCATGTGCATTTGGTGAATTGTACTGAATGCCTGTCCAGTCTTTTCTTTCAAAAACCTCAAGGGAAGGAGACTGGTGACACAGGAAGAGCTGAAGCTGTCTGAATGACTTTAATTGCACATCTCTAACCTGCATATTTACCTCATAAATTATTTTAAGTGTAATGTCAACTTTAGATTGCCAGGTTTTGAGAAAATTGCAACATTTTCTTGAGAGTGTTTTTTCCTTTAAGTCTCTGGTAGATATTTATAACTTTAACCACAGCTTAGTCAAGTTTAATTTTTTTTTCCCAAGGCTATGGAAAAATATTTTTTTAAAGCTAATCCAAAGTTCTTTGGAAAGTAATTAGTCATGTTATCTTCATGCTACATCAACTCCTGCTGCTGGCATGTAAATAATGCGATTGCAGTTGCTGCCAGTATATACCCTGCATTGGCAAAGCTGGCCAGCAAAGAGAATGGTCTGTTGTAAGCACTATTTTTGTGCCCTGTGATGATGATGATTTTTTTTAAAATATGCTATTAATTTTTTTATTACACGAGAGAGGGAAAGACTAAGAGAAACAAAAGGGGCTAGGGCAAGAATGTTCTTCACTCCCCATGACAAAAGTACATAGAGTAGTTCAGGCCACAGGACTTGAATATTCTTCCTTGAGCAAGACTCACAGATTACAGGGATGAGGAAGAAGACATGCTAGTAGCCAGCTAGTAGCATGGTCAGGGGCGGCTGATGAGTTTTAATGTTGGAGGGGCACTGGGGCAGTAAGACAGGGGCGGAGCCAGGGGGACGGTAGGCAGAGCCAGGGGGACAGTAGGCCAGTGGCATGGCATAACCCAGCAGCAAGGAGTTCCCAGGGTTAACATCGGATGGAAGAAAACACAGTCTACATGCACATCAAGCTTAAAATAAATAAT
>QEPC01001533.1:1108441-1133047 GCA_003113815.1 Sphenodon punctatus
AGGGATTTGAAGGAGCGGACGGAGGGGGCAAGGTGGATGAGGGTAGGGAGGGAGTTCCTGGCATGAGGGGCAGCGAGGGAGAAGGGTCGAAGGCGGTTGGATGAGCAGGAGAAATGAGGGAGAGTGAGGGAGGGGACAGAGGAAGAACGGAGAGCACGTGCAGGAGTGCGTAGGGAAATTAGGTCCGAGAGGTAAGGGAGAGCTTGGTTGTGAAGTGTTTTGAACATGAGTACCAGGAGTTTAAACAGGATACGTTCAGGAAGGGGGAGCCAGTGAAGAGAGAAGAGGAGAGGCTGCACATGGTCGAAGCGTTGGGCAGAGTGAATGACCTTGGCAGCAGAGTTTTGGATTGTGATAAGGGGGGGACAGGTGAGAGCGAGGGAGGCCATTAAGGAGGAGGTTGTAGTAATAGAGGCGAGAGATAACCAAGGCATGAACAAGGGTTTTGGCCGAGGAGGTAAAGAGAAAGGGGTGGATCCGGGCAATGTTATGGAGGGCGAATCGTCAGGATTTGGCAACAGAGTCAATGTAAGGTTTAAAAGAGAGGTGCCTGTCAAAGATGAAGCCCAAGCTACAGGCTTGGAGAACAGGATGGATGGTGACTCCATCGATGCAGATGGATAGGTTAGAGGGAGGGGAAGAGGAAGAGCATTCTCGATGTTCATAAACATTCACGATACTCATGAATGATTTGTTTTAGGTTCTGACAAAAATGTAGGCCCTGAAAGTAATCAGGATTATTTTATTTATTACGAAGTAAGACCACAACCCTGTGCCTCCCATCGCAGCCCATGAATTAGCTCATTCCTCATCAACACTCAGGGCATAGTAAACGATGTGCAGAGAATTTGCATGATAACATCCTTATACAGGATGGAAGATTAAACCAAACTATGGAAAGATCACAGTACAAGTAGCTTGACAATCTAGATGGTGCTGTGCAATCCCAGTTCTCCAAGAGTTCTGAATTTTTCTCATGAACGCAGTTCAAGGCGGGTGTCGCACTGACCTTGCGGCTCTCCATCTTGAACAGAGTTTGTTTTGTTCAAATACATGCCCTGGCTCTTAAATATTCTCGTAATTAATGGTGCAATGACAAACTCATACTATTGGGCTGAGGTCATCTTTTATCATAATGTGATTATTAGGTGGAGGAAAAGACCTCATGGCTGAAACTTATCACACAGGAATTTGTGACAAATGACACAGTCTCCAGTGCTTGCTTTTTGTGGAAGGGACTGGAGGGGAGGGAATAAAGCCTGCCAGGGATTTACAGGAAACTCTTAGTAACTATTTGAATGTAAAACAAAATCTTCAATTTTGTTTTCTTTGCGTGTTTACTTTGGGCATATTTCATATGAGACGTGTTAGAGGAAGTCATAGTGCTCAGGAAATTATACAGCGGCCTCCTCCCCAAAATGTTCTAGACCTGGGGTGGGATTAAAGAGTTTAGGGTCCCCATTTCCCCCCACACATGCACACACATTCTGCTTTTTTTCATACCTCCCTCTCTCTGATACATGTACAGAGCCTTCTCCCACCTACCACCTGCTAAGAGCTTCTGCTGCTGCCACCTTGCCCCCAACCTCTGGTGTAGTGGGAAATTCAAATGCCAGACAGCAACAAAATGAGACTTCCCCCTGTGGCTGCAAACTGTGGTTCTTGGCACTCTGGCAACAATGGCAAAGGCTAGGACCACACTGTAGTATAGACAGCCAACGTAAGAGTAAATCCAGCCCCGCAAACAATAAATCCAGGCTACATACAATAACTTTAATACTGGTAATAGGATGTCAGTTATGGATGATGTCTGAAAGTGCTAATGCTTTCTTGTCGGAACAAAGTTATGTGTGTGAACTCAACACGCAACTCTGTGGTGTGGGTGGTGAGCAGAACGCGGCCCAGGGACATTGCTGGTCTGGCTGATACTTACGGAGCTGGTAACTGGCGCCTGCGGAGGAGCCGGGAGTAGCGCTGGGCTCCAGCAGGCTCTCCGTCCATCTAAAAACACCCTATGAGAAGCCACAGCATCTCTAAATTTTATGTCTGTGATATGTGCATTAGTGTAACTGAGAACACAGTGGTATTTTTTTAAAAAGCAACCTTGCAAAATTTGATTGTGCAAACTGCCCTCATTACACAAGAGATGTTCCTTGTATTATAAAATCTTCCTGTAGGATTGAATGGTCAAATTCTGCCTTGATGCTGTTTTCCACAAGACAAACAAATGACTTTATTTCAGACCATATGCTCCTGTTTAAGTCTTACTTCCATTAGCTGGAGGAGTTCTTTGTCTTCTGTGATTAACTGTGTAATGCTGTATGAGGAGGGAGACTTAATTTCTGGTCTGCATCCAGATGTCTCATGGCCTGGCTCAGAAAACAGGGAGAAAAGGTTCCATGTGGCAGTTCCCTGATGGTGATGCCACATGGGTACAAAGCAAGGCCCTCTCATAGATCAGAGTAGCTGCAATAGGGCTGCTTAATTCATAACTGGTTACTGCTAAATGTTCTAGTCGTCAGGTATCCCCAGGGCATGTAAGCAACCCAACCATGCTGCCTTTTCCTAAATTACACCCACTTTGATAGTGCCCAGTTTTTAGGGTTAATGGGTAGTAACCCTAAAAACTGGGTTCTGGGTTTGTTCTAGAATCTTGGGGTTTTAGTCTTTCATCTCTGCGCTCCAGTTACAGCCCCAATTTCTCCAGTTTATCCAGGATCACCTGCACAGCCCAGAAATACTTGGGTTTCAGGAGGTGGCAGAAAGGGCCTGATGTGGCCAGTGGCCACCCCCACCTCCTTCGGAGCATTGTCTGTCACATAGCTGTGACAGAGGATATGGCCACATAGGAAAGGGGTGGGAGATTTCCTTTTCCCTGATTCCTTCAAAGCCTCGGGGAAAGTGGCAACTCTACATCAGTATAAGGTATGCTATAGAACAGGAGTGGGCAGAGTTTCCAAGCCCAAGAGCCGTATACCAAAATTCTCATATCATGGAGAGCTACAGAATGCATTACATGACATCAGTCACGGCTTCCACAAATCCCACACTCCTACTTCAAATAAAAGCTCTAGCTCCCAGGTGGTCTGGTGGGTTTCGACAGCAGCAACAGTGGCACAGACAGAGCATGCTCCCCCTGCCACCATAGCTTCCATGAGGTTCCAGCAGCTGAAATGGTGGCTCAAGCTTCTCTTGCTCCCAAGGAAGCCACATGCAGAGACTCCCCCACCCCCTTCCCCTGAGAGCCACTTCTGGCGAGAGCTCCTAAGCTGTTGTTTGCCCGTCTCTGGTATAGAAGCTACTACAGCAGCTCATAGCACCCAGGGATCCTCCACAAAAAGAATATCATCCACTGACAGTAGCCATTACATGGATCCAGATATATCCCATAAATCTATCAACAATTGGGGATTATATATTCTTTTGTATAAATTACTGTACAATCCATAAAAGCAAACTACATGGTCACTATATTTGCCCCTCACCTTCAGCATATTCCAGTTGGAGTAGAGGAATACTTTCTGAATAACAACAGAAGAGGCAGAAACAGCAGTAGAAAACATGTTCTTATGAGTGGCATTTAATTAAGCTCAGTACAAGAAGAAACAGCAAGGAGCGTGTAGGCATGTCTGTATACGTGATGGTAGCTGACTGCATGTGTATAAAATACAGATTTGAGCAATGAATCCATATTATGTTCCACATTAACGTGTGTGGGCTGTTCAGCTGTTCCACCCAAGCCAGAAAGGCACCACTCTGGGAGAGACAGCTTCCTTGGGGTTCCCTTATTTCAGGGCCCCTTGTAATAAGTGCAAAATAACACAATAGAGAAACAAGCAAACAAAATGCAAAACAGAAGCCTGAGTTCCTTAGAACCAGGCTACTAGCCCCAGGCCGCTCCTTCCTGCTGTTTGTAGTCAGGACAGGAAAGAAATTCCAACCCTCACTTTGGTACCTCTTTGATTTCAGTCAGTCACACCCTCAATAGTCTTAGCTGATGAGGTACTTCGAGTTAACCCCCAGCATGCCTATCCCAGCAGGATCCAGTCTTATCCCCTGCTACTGTGTCATTAGCGAGTACTCTTCTGAACCCTCATGGTGAAAAGTTGTGACTGTTCCCTTTAGCTGGTGCATGTTAGCTTCCAACATTAGCTATGGTTTCCCCACCTGATTCTCACAGTGACAGATGTGGGTAGAAGTCTATGGTCTCTTCAGGCATGCTTTTTAGCACTGTATCCTTCACTGACTCCACTCCACTGCAGAAGTATTTCAAGTTATATCATGTTGCCTCTCCACTATACTTTGTCAAGTATCGCTGACTGTCTCTCTGACATCTCTGCTTAGATGTCTTGCCGCCAACTCAAACTTAATATGGCAAAAACTGAACTCCCCACCCCCGCAAAAAAAAAAAGTTCCTCTCCTACTTCCCTCTCAATTTCCATTGAGGGTGTCATCATCGCATAATTAACCTATGGAATTTGTTGCCAGAGGACGTTATCAGGGCCAGTAGTATAGCTGGGTTTAAAAAAGGACTAAATAAGTTCTTAGAGAGTAGGTCCATTAATGGCTATTAACCAAGTAGTTTACGGAATGAACTTCTTACTGTTGGGAGCTGGAAGTGAACAACTGGGAATGGATTTCCCATTGCAACTGTTGGTTCTTCTCCCATGCAATTGAGATTGGTCACTGTCAGAGGACAGGATGCTGGGCTTGATGGACCATTGGTCTGACTCAGTATGGCACTACTTATGTTCTTATGATCTGAGTGAGGCATAAAGGAGAGGGAGAAGTCAAAGATGAATCCCAGGCTAAGTACAATGACAAGTAGACTGCTGGAGCTATATAAATAATCAAAGTTATTATAATAATCTCTTGGTCATTTTAATTGGCATAATTATCCACTTGACACCAGATGCTAGGAAACACTTCCTATCCTGGCTAAGATAGAAACCATCAATCCTCACAGATTTATATATTACTGCAATGGAATGCAGCTGCTGTGGGGAACATAATTGAAAAGCATAAGTAAAATTGCCTCCTTCCCCCTGAGATGGGTGTGTGTGTTTCTTGCTCCCTTCCTACGTGTCCATGCCCCATTCCCCCACCATCCTTAAGCCCCAGTTTCTCCAGGTTATCCAGACAGTCCAGACTAACCTGCAGAAATTCAGGCTTCACTTAGAGCCCAGAAATGATGGGTTAAAAGCCAAATACTATTGGTCAAACCTAGGGGAGTGGTCATCCTAATTGTAAGAAAGTTCTCCCAATCAGCTGATGATGGGGATGTCTTAGTACCTCATTTATTTCAAAATTTTGTATTGCAAATGTATGTACATTTTCTACATGATGAACATAACATAGTTTGATGAAAATTTGCTCAAGTACTGTATCTTTATGAATAGTTTTGTACAATTCTTGCAGGTGAAGTTATCCACATATACTTGGTCCATTGACTTCAAATTTAAAAGTGAGGTAGGTACTTATGGGATGGCAGTAGGATTACTGATACCATTCCTACATTGTAAATAACAAATTGGTGGCAGGGAGGTTATACTTTCCTCTTAGGTCATGTTCCAGTGAATAGTTAATTCGATATAGTTGGGCCTTACTTTCGTTTTACTCCTGAAGCATTCACGCATGCTAAACTGATATTATGCAGGAGCGGGAAGATGAAATCCTGAAAAATTAGGAGTACACTCCCCTTCAATTTGTATTTTGAAATAAATGTACATGTGAATACTTATTAGTGTGACAATGACGAGCACAGTTCAGTGATCATTATATCTCAGCTGGGGGGTAATTGGTGCAGTATTACTTTGGTTTACACTGTTCGTCTGAATGCTACTGGAGTAGTTTTTTTCACTTAAACCAAAGTAGTTACTTCATTTTGCCTGTGTTTGTCGGGATGTGGCCTTAGATTAATTTCTGAGGCTCTGCTCTTGCAGGGTACCCCTACCAAGCACCTTAAGCTGTGAGGACATAAGTGGAAAAAATATACCCCATACAGCCAAAGGCTGGAATTTCAAGAGTGCTTACGTGTTGGCCTGAATCTGCTTTCATTGAAGTCTGTGAGAATTTTAGCACTGACTATAATGGGAGCAGAACTAGACCAACGCTGAGTGCTTTTGAAAATTCCTCCCTAAATCCAATTAGAGACCACCTCTAGTTTACATTTTAGCCAAACAATGTTACTAGGTCAGAAGAAACCAAAGCCCTCTTCTGCTCCTTTGAAGGGTTTATTTTCTGTGCTACTACAGTGTTTCTATTCAATATTGATAATGGGAATGGCTTAGAGGAAGTAAAAAGAAGAGCCGAGCACTCTTGGCATGGCTGTGTTGTAGCTTGCGGTTTTTGTATAAAGCTTACTGTGATCTCACTTCATAATGCCTGAAAAGCTTTGTGCCTGTATAATCACCATGTCATATGATGACAATGAAGTGGCACTTAAGAAGTGACTTGACCCCCTGTGAAAAACTGAAAAGCACAAATTCCAGTGGAAGCATTGATATTAAATGGCTTTTATTTACTTAGGCTAATTGGAAGCTGTCCTAAAACTCTTGTACAGTATTGGCTTCAGGATCAATGCTGCTGAGTACCAGCAGCTCCCAATGACTTCACTGGGAGCTATGCTGGCTCAGGACCAACAGACCATCAGTCAGAACACAGATCAGTTTTCATATTTGTGTAACAAATGCTATCTTATCTAATTAGATCTGGCAGTGTGTTAATTAACTTTGATTTCTATATTTATTTTAAAAAATAATTTTAAAAAGCTTGAAAGCATCTTACTGGCCATTGTTCAATAATTGTCAGAGCAAATAAAGCAGTCATTTGAAGCTGGTCATTCATCCATGTTTCTACTGATCCCTCCATGTATAATCTGGTTGTTTTAATCCAAACCCACCATGGACAAATTAGTTTTGATCACATTGTGGTGAAGGATTTATTGTGGATTTACAATCATCTGACTGTGGTGTGCTGGCTCCTAATTGCAGGGCTAGGCAGTCTGGGCCAAATTCTAATCTCAGATGTGTGGGGTGGAATGCTTCTTATCTTAAATAATCAACTACTGCTTTTGTTCACTTGAGATACATAAAGTACTGTACAAACATCTGGCACCAGCAGGGAGCAAGATGCAGTCCCAAAGAAAATAAGTCTAATCTTGTAGCAGTTTATACTCTCTCACTCATTAGATTTATGTCCGGTGTCCTGTTTTGTAGTATTTGCTTCAGGGGTGGGATAAGACAGGCTCTCAAACTATGGGTCTGTAGATATATTGATATTTTGCATGTTTTTGTTGCTGTCTGGTATCACAGAATTATAGTTAAATCTCAGAATGGGATCACACAAGATTAAAAAAAAATTGGTAACCACTAGTATACAATATCACCATGTTTGAATATAAGCTTGAAAAATTTTAAACAAACAATGGAATTAGAAATTGGTTGGGGCAATATTTCACACTTGATTAATATGTTAGCATGATTAATATGTTTGATATTGCATTATAGAAACTGGTATAAATATTACTAAATGATTACTATAAATGTTAAACTAATTAGCTGACCTTTTGGCATCATCATCACCATATAATAGTAATACCAGAGTCTGAGCATTTTGTGGAGGCAGTGTAAAACGTTTCTCTTTAGCACAGTATTTGGCATTTGGGGATAGGGGCTGAGGTGGGAAGGCTTGGAGGTGAAGATGGGTTTTTAATGAGATTTTTAAATGGAGTTGTGTTTTTTTAATGATGTGTGTTTTTATTATGTAAGCCTCCCTGAGCCTCAGGAGAAGGGTGGGGTAGAAATAAATAAATAAAAATAATAATAATACACTCCACGTTACATTCACCATGTGAAGTAACCTGTTCCAATCAACTGAGGTCAGAATCTAGTATGTGCTGTTAAAACCTGTTTCAAAATGTCCAGCCTGCTAGCTTTTTAAAATATCAGAATGAAAACTATCCTTTATTTTAATCTAGAATGCATTATAAACTCATTTTCATCTTCTAGATCCCATACATTACATTGACATTTGTTGCGTACTGTTCACATATCTGCAATTTGTGTTTTCATTGCTAGGTGATTTCTTAACAGTTTTCCCCTGTATTCAGTGACTGTATCTGCAACAATGCACACTTTTTATTTCCTCCATTCCTGTCTACATGTGACTCCTTAAAGTAAAACACTTCTTTAAATTTTAGGGAAAACTTCAAATTTACCAAGTCCTTTTCTCTTGTACTTTGGCAAATAAAGTTTACAGACCTTCTATGGTAGGATTGGGGAACCTTTTCCCTCCTGAAGGCACTTTGGAAATTAGTACAAGCTCTGATGGCCATATAGAAGTTTGGAGGCAGTGGTGCATAAGGGATATGCTCCAGAAAAGGAAGGTCCGGATCATGGATCTGTCTTCTATCCTTGTGTTCATGCCCTCTTCTCTGTTCATTTAACCTGAGCTCAGTTTTTCGGTGCTTTGGTGTTTAAACTGGATCCAATACATCTACCATCCAGTAGGCAACCCTGGATTGGGTGGCTGACCTCATGTGTGTCACAGAAACCTGGCTGGACACTGAGTTGGGGCTAATACTGGCCAACCTTGTTCCAGTCTGGTACTCTGTGCAGCACCAGCCTCAGCTGGAGGTACTGGGGGGGAGGAAGGGGGGAGCCATTATTTTTAAAGATACATGGCCAGTCAGGAGGTATCCAGTGGAGACACTAGACGCTGACTGGTATAGAGGCCTCCACCTCATGTTTGATGTGGCCAGAGACAGGTTGGGAATGCTGTTGATATACTGTGCATGCACCTGTACAACAGCATCCCTACATGCTGTAGCAGATCTGGTGTCAGGAGGGATTTTGAGGTCCCCTAGACTAGTGGTTCTGGGGGACTTCAGTATTCACGCCAATGCCAATCTTAGAGGGGCAGAACATGAGTTCATGGCCTCTGTGACAACCATGGGCCTGTCTCAAGTCATCAGTGGCTCAACACATAAGGTGGGGGGAGCGGCATACCCTGGATTTGGTGTTCTGTACTGGCCTTGAAGCGGGTAATCCGATGGTAAGAGGAGGGGGATTGATGCTTTTGTCATGGTCAGATTATTACCTCCTGAAAGCTTGAATCTTGGCACATGTCCACCCCCAGCAGGGTGTGGGACCTATTTGAATGGTCTGCCCTTGGAGACTTATGGAACCGGAGCGGTTCCAGAATGCTCTGGGTTTTTTCCCCCCAACCTTGACAGTTGCTTAGTCAGTGATCTTGTGGTCTTATGGAACATGCTTTTGGCCAAAGCTATCAACTCAGTGGCTCCTAGGTGTCCGCTCCCATCCTTTCAGCACCGAGGGTCCCCATGGTTCATGGAGGACCTGAGGCAGCTGAAGCACGAGGTTGAGTGATGGTGGTGCTGTACTCGCAATGACTACGACTGATTGCGGCATAGGAGCCGTTTGAGGACCTTTGCAATGGCCATTTGGGCATCAAAGAAGAGTTTCTTTACTGACCGTATAGCGTCTGCAAAGTCTCGTGCAACTGAACTCTTCTGGGCGGAGAGAGGTTTGGTTAGTCCTGTCTCTCTCCACCTGGACCAATCTAGTGCCCGCTGTGACATGTTCACTGAGTACTTTGTGGACAAGACCACTCACATTCACCACAACTTCGGTGCAAAAGTGAGGCAATAAAGAACTACTCCAGTCCGTAAACTCCATTCCTCCTCTGTCCCCTCTCTCGCCCTCCCAAGCCTCCCTTGCTCCCCATACCACCTTTGTCCCTTCTCCCTAGCTTCCCCACCCACCTGGAACTCCTTCCCTGCCCACATTTGCCTTGCCCCCTCCCTTCGTACCTTCAAATCCCTCCTCAAGACCCACCTCTTCCACTCTGCCCTCCCCAACTCCTCGCTCCCCTCGCCTAACTCCTGCTGATACCTACCATCCAATACAATCTGTTACCTGAGGTCTGTGGACTCCTATNTATAGAAACTGGTATAAATATTACTAAATGATTACTATAAATGTTAAACTAATTAGCTGACCTTTTGGCATCATCATCACCATATAATAGTAATACCAGAGTCTGAGCATTTTGTGGAGGCAGTGTAAAACGTTTCTCTTTAGCACAGTATTTGGCATTTGGGGATAGGGGCTGAGGTGGGAAGGCTTGGAGGTGAAGATGGGTTTTTAATGAGATTTTTAAATGGAGTTGTGTTTTTTTAATGATGTGTGTTTTTATTATGTAAGCCTCCCTGAGCCTCAGGAGAAGGGTGGGGTAGAAATAAATAAATAAAAATAATAATAATACACTCCACGTTACATTCACCATGTGAAGTAACCTGTTCCAATCAACTGAGGTCAGAATCTAGTATGTGCTGTTAAAACCTGTTTCAAAATGTCCAGCCTGCTAGCTTTTTAAAATATCAGAATGAAAACTATCCTTTATTTTAATCTAGAATGCATTATAAACTCATTTTCATCTTCTAGATCCCATACATTACATTGACATTTGTTGCGTACTGTTCACATATCTGCAATTTGTGTTTTCATTGCTAGGTGATTTCTTAACAGTTTTCCCCTGTATTCAGTGACTGTATCTGCAACAATGCACACTTTTTATTTCCTCCATTCCTGTCTACATGTGACTCCTTAAAGTAAAACACTTCTTTAAATTTTAGGGAAAACTTCAAATTTACCAAGTCCTTTTCTCTTGTACTTTGGCAAATAAAGTTTACAGACCTTCTGTGGTAGGATTGGGGAACCTTTTCCCTCCTGAAGGCACTTTGGAAATTAGTACAAGCTCTGATGGCCGTATAGAAGTTTGGAGGCAGTGGTGCATAAGGGATATGCTCCAGAAAAGGAAGGTCCGGATCATGGATCTGTCTTCTATCCTTGTGTTCATGCCCTCTTCTCTGTTCATTTAACCTGAGCTCAGTTTTTCGGTGCTTTGGTGTTTAAACTGGATCCAATACATCTACCATCCAGTAGGCAACCCTGGATTGGGTGGCTGACCTCATGTGTGTCACAGAAACCTGGCTGGACTCTGAGTTGGGGCTAATACTGGCCAACCTTGTTCCGGTCTGGTACTCTGTGCAGCACCAGCCTCAGCTGGAGGTACCGGGGGGGAGGAAGGGGGGAGCCATTATTTTTAAAGATACATGGCCAGTCAGGAGGTATCCAGTGGAGACACTAGACGCTGACTGGTATAGAGGCCTCCACCTCATGTTTGATGTGGCCAGAGACAGGTTGGGAATGCTGTTGATATACTGTGCATGCACCTGTACAACAGCATCCCTACATGCTGTAGCAGATCTGGTGTCAGGAGGGATTTTGAGGTCCCCTAGACTAGTGGTTCTGGGGGACTTCAGTATTCACGCCAATGCCAATCTTAGAGGGGCAGAACATGAGTTCATGGCCTCTGTGACAACCATGGGCCTGTCTCAAGTCATCAGTGGCTCAACACATAAGGTGGGGGGAGCGGCATACCCTGGATTTGGTGTTCTGTACTGGCCTTGAAGCGGGTAATCCGATGGTAAGAGGAGGGGGATTGATGCTTTTGTCATGGTCAGATTATTACCTCCTGAAAGCTTGAATCTTGGCACATGTCCACCCCCAGCAGGGGGTGGGACCTATTTGAATGGTCTGCCCTTGGAGACTTATGGAACCGGAGCGGTTCCAGAATGCTCTGGGTTTTTTCCCCCCAACCTTGACAGTTGCTTAGTCAGTGATCTTGTGGTCTTATGGAACATGCTTTTGGCCAAAGCTATCAACTCAGTGGCTCCTAGGTGTCCGCTCCCATCCTTTCAGCACCGAGGGTCCCCATGGTTCATGGAGGACCTGAGGCAGCTGAAGCACGAGGTTGAGTGATGGTGGTGCTGTACTCGCAATGACTACGACTGATTGCGGCATAGGAGCCGTTTGAGGACCTTTGCAATGGCCATTTGGGCATCAAAGAAGAGTTTCTTTACTGACCATATAGCGTCTGCAAAGTCTCGTGCAACTGAACTCTTCTGGGCGGAGAGAGGTTTGGTTAGTCCTGTCTCTCTCCACCTGGACCAATCTAGTGCCCGCTGTGACATGTTCACTGAGTACTTTGTGGACAAGACCACTCACATTCACCACAACTTCGGTGCAAAAGTGAGGCAATAAAGAACTACTCCAGTCCGTAAACTCCATTCCTCCTCTGTCCCCTCTCTCGCCCTCCCAAGCCTCCCCTGCTCCCCATACCACCTTTGTCCCTTCTCCCTAGCTTCCCCACCCACCTGGAACTCCTTCCCTGCCCACATTTGCCTTGCCCCCTCCCTTCGTACCTTCAAATCCCTCCTCAAGACCCACCTCTTCCACTCTGCCCTCCCCAACTCCTCGCTCCCCTCGCCTAACTCCTGCTGATACCTACCATCCAATACAATCTGTTACCTGAGGTCTGTGGACTCCTATTCTCACCACATGGACTAGCCAGCTATCATTCTCAGTGTAACCAAGCCAAGCACATGCACCTGAGACCTTGCATCTTCGTGAATGCTACACCCCTTGTCTCTCCCTCTGTTCCCCTTCCTTCATCTCCCCCCTCTGTGTCTCAGATTTTTAGGGAAGTTTATTGAGTGGGTGGTGGCTCGGCAGCTCCGGGCGCATCTTGATTGCATTGGGTTTCTGGATCCCTTGCAGTCTGGCTTTCATCCGGGTTATGGCACTGACACCATGCTTGTGGCCCTGGTCGACGACCTCTGCCTGGCTATGGACCAGGGTCAACAAACCCTGTTGATCCTATTAGATCTGTCGGCTGCGTTTGACACTGTTGAACATGAGGTGTTGGTAGGCTGCCTGCAGGACCATGCCAGGGTGGGTGGAACCGACTTAGAATACATCTGCTCTTTCCTGGCTGGGAGAACTCACCAGGTGGTCCTGGGTACATCTTCTCCTCAGGACCTCACGTGTGGAGTCCTGCAGAGTTCCATTCTGTCCCTTCTCTTGTTCAACATGTACATGCAGCCACTGAGGGAGGTCGTGAGGGGGTTTGATGGCATGTAGTATCACCAGTATTCTGATGACACCCAACTCTACCTCTCATTTTCATCAGACCCGGGCCTGGTGATACCAGTGTTTGGCGACTGTAAGGGATTGGATGAGGGTGAGTCATCTGAAGCTGAATCCTGACAAGACAGAGGTGATGTTGGTGGGCAAGAATTTGGGGGGGCCTAGGAGTGGTGGGGTCTCCTTTCATTGATGGGCTCTGCCCTCCTTTGCTCTCCGAAGTTTGGGGTCTGGGAATGCTCCTCGATCCACAGCTCCACCTGGAGGCTCAGGTGGCAGCTGTGGTGGGGAGTGTGTTTCTGCAATTACATTTGGTCCGATGGCTTTGGACATATATCTCACTCTGACCGTGATTCCATCATCCATGCCTTTATCACCTCAAGATTAGGCTACTGCAACGCGCTCTACATGGGGCTGCCCTTGATGCTGGCCCAGAGGCTGCAGCTGGTGCAGAATGCGGCGGCCTGTTTGCTTATGAGAATAGGTCGTAGAGAGCACATAACACCGGTGCTCCGAGCACTGCACTGACTGCCAATAGTCTACCAGGCCAAATTCAAGGTGCTGGTGTTGACCTATAAATCCCTACATGACTTAGGCCCTACGTACCTGAAGGACCGTCTCACTCCCCGTGTTCTTGATCGGCCCCTGCAGTCGTCCACGGGGGCCATCTTGGAGGTCCCTCAGAAGTGGTGGGTAGCTATCGGTCATAGGACTTTTCAGTGGTTGCCCCCAGGCTGTGGAACTTCCTGCCCAAGGGGGTCCGATTGGTCCAGAGCCTTGTCTCCTTCCGTCGTGGTTGTAAGACCTGGCTGTTCCGTCAGGCATTTGGCGAGAGAGAGGGGTAGGGAGGGGTGGAGTTTATTTTTTCAGTTGTACGTTCTTGTTAATATTAAATGTTTATATATTTTATATAGATGTTGTTTTATTAATTTTATGAAATTGTATTTTATATGTGTTGTTCACTGCCCAGGGCTGCCAGAGGCATGATGGGCGGGATAAAATTACAATAATAAATAATCTAGGGAACAGATCCAGAAACTGGAAGGGGGGCCACATAAAAACTTGTTGGGGACTGCATTTGGCCCCCAAGCCTGAGGTTCCCCACCCCTGTTTTATGGAGATTGATCTTGCACCAGCATCTAGCTATGGGACAAATCCCACTGAAGTGAATAGGATTTGTCTGTCCCGACCCCCGGTTTTAACTGCTAGTGGATGTAATCCCCACATAGGATTGAGTAGCCCATAGCATTTACTTTATTATAATTTCCTCTGTTGTTAGGCACAGAATTATTGTGAATTATTACTGTTATCTGTCCTCCATCATAATTTACAATGAACTTAAAATATTACAGTATTTTCCATTTTTAAGCCTTTCAAGGAAAATGACACGACAACACACATTTACAATAACCCGTGAATTTGAACATTAGAACATTCAAAGTTAAGCATTAACATTAAAACATTATGAACATTAAACATTCATAATGAACATTAATGCGAACTTTAGAAGTTTTTCCTAGAATTTGCTAAGCATTTACAGATGTTTTATTGATTGCTAAGCAAATTTTACAAGGACAGTTTGCTTTAAATCTGAAAAAGATTACACCACTTCTCAAAATTCCAGTCGCAGCTGCGCACACGGACATAAAAAGTTGGGTTGTGGGAAGAGCAGAAGGGACATGTGCCACCACGTTTGGGGAGAATGTGATAGTTTGCTCCTTAGCATTGTTCTCAATACTCCCAAGTAATGACTCACCCCCATCCCCCACGCAGATCCCAGTCTGGAGTGTATATGTTATGTTACAAGGTCCAAAGCTGCCCTCCCCACTGTGTATGTAAATACACAGATTGGACTGTTTCCACCTCATTGTTTGCACAGTCAAAAGCTGTACTTATATCTAACTGTGCTGGTGTAATTGATCGGGAAATTTGTTTAATTTAAAATGTGATTACAGAACAATATTAGAAAAGCCTGCCTCAACCCTGGGTGGCCAACAGTCTAAAGGCACCCTGCTAGATGTTGAATCACAGCCTACTCTAGGTCAGCCCTGCCGCTGGCAGTTCAGAACATCCCCGAGTGCTGGCAGTGGAGCGGACTGGCCAAACCTGGTCTAAAGTGGAGCAGACGTCCACATGGACCTATGCTGCTGTTCCTCTTCCAGCCGGTCACCATAGCATTGCAGATGCTCTAGTTTGCAACTATTTATTTTATTTATTTATTTATTAAAAGACTTAATATCCCGCCCCTCCTGCCATAGGCAGCTCGTGGCGGCTTACAACAACATAAAAACAATTATAAAACCATAAAATTATAAAAACATACCACTCCCCCCGAAACTCTATGATGGGAACTCTGACTGCGGGTTGGGGAACCTGCTGGGTCCATTTGATTCGCATCCAGGTTGGGCTGGGAGCAGGCAGATGCGGGGGTGGGCAACCCTGCATCTGTCTGAAAACACCCATTGTGATATATGTGTATGTACTATAAATGTATAGCTCTTGAGAGATACCATAAATCGGGGATGGGGAACCTTTTCCCTCCTAGTGAACACTCTGAAAATTAGCACAAGCTCTTAGAAGTTGGGTGAGGATACTTAAAGGGAGTACACATGAACTGGAGGATCCGAACCATAGATCTGTACCATGGATCTGTCCCCTCTCTTTGTGTGCATGCCCTCATCTCTGTTCCCTTCTCCTGAACTCAATCTTTCAGTGCTTGGAAGTAGGAAATTGGATCCAGAGGCCAGATCCATTAACTGGAAAAGGACTAAATGAAGGCTATTCATGAGCCGCATTTGAAACCCTGGGCCTGAGGTTCCCCATCCCTGCCATAGATGTATATTTAAATTTTAAAATATACAAAATGTAGTTTAACCAACGTGAGTTGGAAAAGCACAGATGAAGATACTTTAAACATTTTTTTCCATTGTGACTTTTTTGTTGTTTCTCTTCTACATTCACCAGGATGTTTTCCACAGCATTTTTGAGACCGTGTGAGGAAGTCTGGAGTAAATGTGGCAAATAAAATAAACTAGGCTGACACTTTGCTGGCTTGAGCACTATAAAGCACTTGCTCTGGGAATTGAGGATTTTTCCTTTTAATTCATTACTTGCATATTTAGTATAACCTCTGAATGACCTAAAGGTTAACACAATAGCAAACTGGTGCTGTATGATATCAGTAACAGTAGTGGAAAGTAGACTTTTACACTGATGGAAAAGCATTGAAATATGTTAATTATTAATCTGTTTTATTTTGGTCTTAGTCTTGCCCATCCTTTTGGCATCCATGTGCCTTTTAGTTGGTGCGTTAGGTGTCATGACTAGACTTGTTCATATGAGATCTTTCTCTAGTCATTTCTTCAAAGGCTGAAACTGAATGTGTATATTTTAATATTGTATTTCATTATTATTTTTTAAAAGTCTCTGATTTTTGAAGGACAAGAAGAAAAAGGCCTTGGAATAAGGAATGTCAAGATTTGTGGTAGATTTTAAATCCTGTGATAGTGAGATGCACAGCTGTGGACTGATTCCCCTGTGGATTCACTTTTCTTGCACAAATGACTTTTATCCTTGCAATAGACGAATGCATAGTGCCAGAGAGGTGAGACTGACAATCCTCATTTTGGAATAGGAGGCAATATTTTTAGGTGTATCTGGTTCAGAACATCATGAGATTTGAAGATAAGGCTAAGATTTTGTATTGGAATTGTCCCTAGGGGTGGGACTATCGGTATCGGATTAATCTGATAATACCGACAATGGGTGGTATCGGATTAATCCGATAATGCAGATAGTTGCCAGTATCAGAATATCGGATTTTTAACATTGCTGGTTTTACTGGATTTTTTTACACTGATGCCATTTAGCAATGGCTGCAATGTAAAAAAAAACCAGGTAAAATTGGCAATGTTAAAAATTCGATATTCTGATACTGGTAAATCCGATATCAGGATATCCAATACTGGTAAATCCGGTATCCGTTAATCCCCCTGGAGTGCCACCCCCACTCCAGTGGGAGTAAGCTGTAGTGAACAGAGAATGAGTTTGATGTCCTCGCAGTTGGGTAGGAGTGTACAGAAGGCACCCCATGCGTTGCGTTTTCATTACTAAAAATCCCTTCATTTTTGTTTTTTTGTTTAAAACCCATTCATTTAAAAGGAATGGGGCTCCATTCATTTTAGAAACTAAACAAAACAAAGTGAATTGCACACCCCTAACAGTGGTGTGTTACAGGGGTCTGTACTGGGAGCAGTGTTGTTTAATATATTCAATAATGATCTGGAAAGGGGGGTATAGAGTGAGGTGATAAAAAGTAAAGCCACAAGAGACATTACCTCAAATTGGGCAGCTTTACTCCAATTTTGGAACTGTTGCCAAGAAATGCAGTGGCTCGTGTGCCTGGCAGCTGCCAGATGCTCACCCCGGGGTGACAGGGCTATGTCATGCATCCTTCAAAACAGGCCAAGAATGTAGGATGTAGCAGCCTTACCCAAAGTGCAGTAAGGCTCCCCAATTCGAGGTAGCGCATCCCTGTCTGACCCACCCCGCACCGAGCTTCACCATGGGGCTTTGAGCAGCAGGCGCTGACACCATTCCTGTGCAGCTATGTCATGGCCAGGGCAGGATAATGAGTGGACCGGGGGAATGTGAGTGGGGTGGGGCAGTGCTGGGCAGACGCACATGTATCTGGCGTCTTGGCCTGCCCCGGGGCATGGTGGGACAGCCAAAAGGAACCCACCCACCTGGTTTTGCCATGGGTGTATGTGTGTACCTCCTGCCCTTCTCTTTGTGCTGGCCCCAGTGTGGTGGCTTTAATTGCCGACCCTGGGTTGTGCAGGGATCGGTCCCGACTGAGCTCATCTGGCTGCACCCAAAGTTTCCAGATGACGTAAAGTTATTCAAGATAGTTAAGATCAAGACAGACAGTGAGGAATTACAGGAGGATCTTGAACAACTGGGGTACTGGGCAAAAAACTGGCAGATGAAATTCAATGTTGACACATGCCAACAGAAAAATAATCCTAATTATACACGCACAATTCTGGGTTCTACATTGTGTTGCTGCTCAAGAATAGGATGTTGGAGTCATTGTGGACAGTTCATTGAAAACATCAGCACAATGTGCAACAGAGATCAAAAAGGCAAACAGAGTGTTAGGAATTATTGGGAAAGGGATAGAGAATAAACCAGAATATACCATATTACCACTATGGTGTAGTCACACATTGAATAATGAATGCAGTAGTGGTTGCCCAATCTCAAAAAATATATAGTATAGCTGGAAAACATGCAGAGAAGGGCAACAAAAATGGCTTCCATACAAGAAGAGACTTAGGGTGTGTACAAACAAGACAATAGCCCACTGTAATCTGGGTTTGGTCTGTGCAAATCCCACTTGACCTCCACTCACATGTTTAACATGTCCAGCCTAATAAACGCCTATTTCATGCATTTTCTGACAGCCCCAACTGACAGCACCAATGAGAGCAAGAGTGGAGAGAGGGATTGGCAGTGGTTGCTCCTTGAACGCTCTAGGATTTTCACCCACAACTCTATGGTACTGGTGGACCTGTACGCATAGAGCTGCTGCACGCAACCTAATTGATGGGACGCGGACACATGGGCACACATTAGCATGCATTTGCCCAGGCAGCAGGCTCCGCATTCTCCAAGACCCCACTCTGAGTAGGGGCTGTGTGTCCGGTGGGTGGTGGCCACGTGGCCAGTGGGGGTGAATACCTAATAAATGGGCATGTGGACCCCACCAGGTGTGGGCTAATGTAGGCTGACATCTTGTCTGTTAACACCCTTAGGTTACTCCAGCTTGGAGAAAAGACAACTGAGAGGGAATATGATTGAAATTTACAGAGTCATGAGTGGGGTGGATCAAGTGGATAGGGAACAGTTATTTACCATTTCGAATAATACTAGAACTAGGGGACACTTTATGAAGTTAACTGGCAGCAGATTTAAAACAAAAGTATTATTTCACTCAATGTACAGTTACTTGTGGAGCTTGTTGCCAGAGGATATTGTGAAGGCAGATGGTGTAAATGGATTTTAGCAGTAAGTAAGTAATTAATTAATTACGGCATTAGCTTCCGCCATAGCAAAAAAATAATAATACAAATACAATACAAATACAAATATATAAGAAAAACACCCAAACATAAAAAATAATCACCACCATAATTATTGAAAACTACATAATATAGATAGTTGCATCGTACAAAATATAAGATATGGCTGCCTCATTCACCAGCAGGCAACTTCCACATGATATTTCAGAGCCATTATAGGATAAGTAATCCTAATCACTGCTGCCTGGGAGGCAAATATAGCCGCATTCATAATAACATCAAAATCAATCTGCTGATGCAACCTCAATATTAAAAACTTAATCTGTTTCAACATAGGAGTGAGAAAACGAGCTCCAATATCCACAAAATATAAGCACTTGAGGACATAGTGTATAGAATCCTCAATCATCCCCATCCCACATGGTTAGGTCTTCTTCTGTGCGGGGATACTCAATCTGCGTTCCACAGTTACAGCAGTCATCATCTGCTCTACTCGTAACCTAGCCAGATGTGTACGCATGGCAGGTTTTAAATCAAGCTGTAGGTATTTCGCTCTCCCCTCTGGTTTCCAAAGACAATAATTAGGAGCCATTTGGCTAACTCTCAAGGCTGCAAAATCTTTCTGATGAGCTATATCCCTTACTCTTTGATGTATCCTCTCTTTGAAAATGGATTTTTAAAAAGACTAAATTTGTCATCTTCTCCCTCTAAACCTTCCTCTCCCTTCCCCCTCTCCACCATTTCCATTGACGGTGACACCATCCTGCTTGTCCTGCAGGCAGATAGCCAGGGATTCATCCTTGACTCCTTCCTCTTCTTTGGACCTCAGATTCCGTCTGTGTTGCTAAGGCCTGTTGCTTCTCTCTGCATAACATTGCTAAAATCTGGCCTTACCTTACTGTTCTCACAGTGGAAACTCTAGTCCATGCTCTTGTCCTCTCTTGTCTTGACTACTGCCACCTCCTTCTCACTGGACTTTCCTGCTCACACTTTGACCCTCTCATTTCTATTCAACATTTGCTGCCAAGTTCATCCACCTCTCCTGCCACTTTGATCATATTCAATCCCTTCTCTGAATAGTGGCTCCCACTCCTCCTTCGCACACAGCATAAACTCCTTGTCTTCACCTTCAAGGCTCTTTGTGACCTTGCTTCTCGCTATCTTTCTGTCCCCATCTGCTGCTGTGTTCTTCCCTGGGAACTTTGCTCCTCCTGGTCACCACCTTCACCTGCCTCAGAGTCCATTGATCACTAAACCATCTTTACCCCTTCTCTCATGATGCCCCCTTTCCTGGAACTTCCTTCTTGAACTCATACACTCTACTCCTTCCCTCCTGACCTTTTACCTAAAAAGTAAAACCTCTCTCTCCATCAGGTTTTCCCAAGTTCCTCCCTCTCAGTCTGCTCACTAATGCTCCTTTAACTGTCCTGTCAATTGGCATTTCCTTCCTCCCTGTAACTAAGTTAAGCACATGCACCAGAGATTTCTCAACTTCATGGGCATATCCCTGTCTCTCCCTTTGTTATCCTCTTCCTTGTCGCCCTTCCCTTGTCCATCATAGGGTGAAAACAGACATGACACTAACCACCACCCTTTAACCACCCTTGGTGGTCATTTATGCATGTTGCAGGGCTGCATAGGGCACCAANTCCTTAACTTCTACTCCAGTGCCGCCGATCAGAATTGTTGTTCTATGTTGTTCCATTTGCTTTCACCAATCTGCAGCTGTGTCCTAGATTCCTTTACAAATCCAGTTGCAGATTGGTCAAAGCAAAAGGAACATAGAACAACAATTCTGATTAGAGGCACTGGAATGGAGGTTAAGGGGTGGGCTGTTCACACAGTGATTGGCTCAGAAATACAGAAACAACAAACCTGAAAGTAAAACATTAACTGTGGCAATGCACAAAGTGGTAAATGAACGGTGCACGGCAAACAATAAGCAGAAAGTCAGTACATTGGGATGACAATTCTTGGTATTGCAAGAATCAAGAATTTGCATCAGTATCAGGAAACAGTCAAGAAATTGATCCTGATATGGCAACATTTTTGCAAGTAACAATTTTTGCTGCTCCTTCATATTCAAAAGAAAACCACAAGTCTGATAATCTAGGACATGCTGGAAGCAGTGGATAAGGGCTAGGAATTGAATCTGGGAAGTCATGGTTCAAATCCCACCTTAGCCATGGACTCACTGCATGACCTTAGGCAAATTGCTCTCTCTCAAGCTCAGATATGGGGTGTTTTCAAACACCATGGTGGTCTGGTTTAACACAATTTAGCGCAGTTTAACCCGGGGGCCATTGTCATGTTGAAATTCTAGTTCTAATTCTAGTGAATGACTAAAAGGTGCATATTTTTCCATAGCACCATGCATGTGCAAACCTTCAGAACTGAATTTTGTTTTTAATAACTTGGTTTTCACTGCACCAAGCACTACCATCTTAAAGTAGCACTCGGTGGCAATCTCATCCTCAAAGCCTCTGAAGTCTGGGGCTCAAGTCATCCAGGGAGAGGAGATATGGATCGCTCAAAATCCTCCTCATGGTGTGAATGGCTAAAAGGCACGTACTTTCCATACCACCGCACATGCGCCTGCCTGCATAACTGAATTTTGTGTTTTTAATAACTTGGTTTTCGCTGCACCAGGCACTATCATGTTAGAGTAGCACTCGGTGATGAAGTCATGCTCAAAGCCTCTGAACTCTGAGGACTCAAAATCCTTCCCATAGAATGAATGACTAAAAGGGGCGTAACATTCCTAAATGTCATGTACCTTTGCAGTATGGCAGCAGCTATTGCCTGCCACAGGGCCGATCAGGTTCCTGCAACTCATGTGGCTGCACCCATGGTGAGGCCACACAAGACGTTAACACACCTTGGGCAGCGTTATCCCACTTTGGGCAACTTTAACACATGATGCAACAGATCATATGCCCGGCAGCCCCCAGATGTTCACCCAGCCCTGTTCCATGGTGGGCAGCCGACTGACACATGATGCGTCTGCTGGAGAAGGTTGGTGACGCATTGTGTGTTAATGTTGCCCAAAGTGGGATAATACTGCCCAAGATGTGCTAATAGGCCACACCTGTATGGCAAGGCCTGCACTGCCCCACTTATCACTGGGTTCTGCTGGCACCTTAGAGAGGCAGGCACAGTTCACCGTTCCCATGTGTCCACCTCATGACTGGGGCAGGATAATGGGCAGAGCCGGGCACCCACACATGTAGATGGCTTTTCAGTCCGCCCTAGGGAGTGGCGGAACTTGTGACAGTGGCCCGCACAGTTTCCCTGTGTGGGGAAGGGAGGGGCAGATCGTGTGACCTAAAGTGTGGTGGCTGTGTTGTTCGCCCTCCCCGTGGCGGGCAGGAGATTGGGCCCGTCCTGTCTTGTGTGGCTGTACCCACAGGCTTGGTAATATCAGCATGGACATTTTACCTCTAGTCATTCCCACTTCATGTGCCATTTTCATGCCTTCTACAAGTACAAAGCATTCTAAGATGAAGAAAATTATCACAGTAATTACAGTTAAAGTAATGAAAAGCATGTTAATATTCCCTTTTGTAACTGTTGCAGAAGAATGTAATAAGCCTCAATTATCACATATTATAAAGCAATGTAAGTGCTGTAATAAAGCACCATGTCATAACTTGCTGGTTGTTTTGTCTTATTTGGTGTGACTTACTGTCTTCTATCTGCTAAGCCTAAAAATGCAAGATCGGCATAAAGTATTTTCTTGGCTGATGAATTTGAGTGGCACATCTACACAGAAATAATTTTGTTATGCCTGTACTAAGAGGCCAGGCTCTTCAGTACTCCTTGGTCTTGCTAAATGGCCAATTTTTGTGGTTTGTCTTTGGAGAACACAGATTGATGATGATATTTAAAATCTTTTAGACTTCATTTTCATTTGTAAGATTGAATGAGCACTTATAATATTTTCATGTTTGGGTATTTATTTTGTTAGCAGAACAAACAATTGCAAAAACACGTTAATAATACTTATTATTTGCAGTCTGATAATGCCTATGGACCAAAAGTGAGATTGAAGGGAGCTTTGAGAAACAACCTAGGAACAGATCTGTGATACTCCCATTGTTGTTGACTTCAATGGGCTTGCTTATGATAGAAGGTTCTGCTCTATATTTCACAGTGAGGGCGATAATAAGAGGAGTTTCCTGCTTAGAGATTCCAGTCAAAATACATAAGATGGACAAAGGAGAAAGCACATATTATTATTATTATTATTACCTCAATTTTATAGATGAGAAACTGATCCATATAGGGCAGGCACAAAAGCATTTGTGTAGTGTTCAATTCAATTCAATTCAATTAATTTTATTGCGGAACTAGCTTAACGCCATGGCCAAACAACTAAAAACATAAAATAAGGTACAAAATACAAATACATACATAAAGATAAAAACAAACTGAAACAACACACGGCGAGCCACATTACACAAAAGCATAGGTCGACAGCTCAATACACAGGGAAAATAATCCACATACATAGATAAATTAACGATTTACTCTTCAAATTGTGTAGTGTTAATCATATTCTTTTTCTGCTGATGGTCAACCAGAAAGTCTGCAGTAGAGCGAGGAACTGAATCCTCTTTGGTAAGTCTCGGGCAAATGCCTTAACCCCAAGACTAACCTTAATCTCTAGTTCCTGTTAAGTGGTGATAGTCTCTGTAACTGGATTATGTCCTGTTACAAGCTGGAAAGAGATCCATACATACAGCCTCATCCTGTGTGCTGACAGAATTACCCATAAAAAGGAGATACTTCATTGCTACTTGCTAATTATCCATGAAAATGTTAGGTAATGTAACCTGCTATTTCTCACACAGTAGAATGCATTGTATCTCAGTGCTATGTGTCTGACAGCAAATTCCAGCTAATAGGCTCTCGGAAGTTTATGGTTAAAATGTCCTAGCTTTCAGTTTAAATAAACAATCATACCATTAACTAAAAAATAGGTAAATCCGGTATTGTTAAGCAGTAGTTTATATAGGGAAATTAGCTGCTTCACATTAGAGTAGGCACTTGTAATACTGACTACTCATTTAGTAGTGTGTCTTCTGGGTGCTCCTTTATAATGGGTTCATCATGGTTCAATGAAAGTTTAAAAGAATCTGCAGATGAAAAGAGAAGGGGAAGTTAATGGGATTTAAGGAGGCTTAGATTATCATTACTGAATGAGCAATATATTATGGCAGAGTTCCCCATACTATAGGTTGTAACCTCAAAGTGAGATTGTACCATCTGCAGATGATGTCCCAGTCTTGAATGATACTTGGTCTTTATGGGATTTTGTAAAGAAACTGTGAAAATGTAATTCCCTTGCTGATAGTTGACTCTGGAAATTTTTACTACTTTTAATTATTTTAGGCCAAATCTGTCATGTGAAACGTGCCACAGCTGAGCCACTCAGCTTAGTTCCATGATCACAGATGCTCTCATAGATCATGTGAAAGGATGGGTGACTTTATTATAGCTACCTGAATGGC